>QLSS01000243.1:68184-119208 GCA_024372645.1 Trichomalopsis sarcophagae
GCTCCTGTCGATGTACGTCTGGAGTTTGAGGCTAAAAAAGATTTTCCTGCTAACACTTCAGCATACTGCCTAATCTTACACGATCGCATCGTTCAGTACAATCCTATCAGTGGGAATGTCATGAAGCTCGTCTAGGCTGCACCGGAAAATGGAATATGCAGTAGACATGACTGGTTTCAAGCAAACCGAAGAAGATTATATTCTAAAGGAATTAGCAATCATACCTCTCGAGGAAAATAGTGCAGATCCTATTGTTCTAACATTCAAAAATCCCTTCTCATTGAAAAAACTCTCAGACAAAATGCAAAGGGAAAACAAATGGCTCAAACATAATTATCATGGCATCAGGTGGAAAACGGATGGACATGACTACTCTCAAATCGGAAACTTGCTTCGTGACGCTTTACATGATGCATCAAAAATTTTTGTAATGGGTGCATTAAAACAGAAATGGCTTCAACGATTCAAATTTCCTGTTCACAATATTGATCAGTATGGCTATCCTTCAAAACCATCTTTTAAGTGCGTCACAGTATGCACAAATCATAATCCAAGCTATAAGACGACCTGTGCATTGCACAACGTCAAACTCATAAAATTGTTCTATCAGCATAAACTGTAAAATAAAATAAAAAATAAAAAAAAAATAAAAAAAAAAGTAGAGAACGTTATAGGCATTCCAAAACGTAATAGAGAGAGAGGAAAATTATCCCCACTCTCTCATCGGGTACCAAAACACTCTGAGAGGAGAGGGGGTGTTTTAGTATGCCTATGTTTTGGTATGCCTATAGCCTATCTACTAGTTCAGTTTGTTCGGTGTCCCAAAATGGCGGATAGCATGTTGTAATCTTTTTTTTTTGTCGTCCACGTGTAATACACTACTGTTGATTATTACAGATCAATATTTGAACACTTAAAATAACTTGTCTTGGGTATCTATATTTTTGTGATGAATTTAAACTAATACAAGGTGCAACGTAATGAATAGGGCGCCACTATTACAACCGCGGCAAACTCACGACTTTCGCGAGACGCATAGGCGCGAATCTCAAAACTGAAAAACGCAAGAGATTTAAGACATACAGAAATGCGACAAACAAGACAGTAAAATGCGGGATTATCACTTCACGCTCGGAGGTCTGTAGAGCATAAACCGGGCGAGGCATAAAGAGGGCCACAAAATGCCATAAAAACCAAGACCCGCGACGACGGCTAAGGAGTGCCTGGGAATGCCCAGACGCCATCTGGCAGGATTAGGACGAGGCCTTTTTCCCCGGGTTTTATCCAGCCTTGCCGCCGTTCTAACCGCCGACATCCCTCTTCCGGACCCAGGGACACGGGGAGGAGGGGACAGAATCTGGCCGAGGCGGAGACCTTCCCACCACCACTGCCGTCAGCATCCCTCTCCAGCACCCGGATCTACCAGGAAGAGGGAACGGTGGCTACGTACGACAGAGAAAAGCACCCCAGAGACAGATTAGTTTGAGTCGTGCTCCAGAGCACTTCACAGTTTTTCTGTACCTTTGACATTGAATAAACCCTAACTTAGAGCCTGTTCTAAGTTCTGCCCACAGTTGAAATCCAAGTTACGCTATTTCCTCCTAACCAAAACCTGCTAAGAGCGGCTCCTGTTTCAACATGTCACCGGGAGCAACGCCGATTCAAAAGGCCACTTTTCACCAAGAGAACCCACCGGGTCATTACAAAGGCTTAGCGTTCGATAAAAGTAGCTCTCCGCGCCTTTACTCTTCAAGCATGTACTAACATATATTTTTTAAGTATAAAATCCCTATTTTGTTTTGTGCCGTACCCTACCCTAGTTTAATGATTTATGTGCTGCTTCTGGGACATTTTATCCCTAAACGTTACCAGAATTTGAGGACTGTATAGGTATACGGTTATATAAAACAGGAAATCTTCCTGAATTATTTTCGGCTCGCCCTTCAATATTATATCTGGTCTGATGAAGCAAGTAGTGTATTTGTTGTAACAATGGGTAAGAGAAGAAAGAAATGTTTAGTATCACACGATGAACATATAAACGAGCTAAGAAGAGCTAAGAAGATATGAAATTTGGACTGCAGATAAAAAATTCAAAAAAGAAAGTAATCCTGTGTAGCAGCTCATATGCGACAATATCAAACAAAGAGATTCCACGAAAATTATTAATGTACATTATATATTCGAATACTATACGTAGATATATCAAACACAATAGAGGATATAGAAGTCACAGTAAGTTCCCTTACTAATACAGTTAAACGAGATGAAAAATCTATACTACTTGGAATGCAAAACAAATTCCACTTGAAAACAAACACATCTACATCTACACTGTATTAAAATTTTATATTTGGTAAATTTTGTAAAAACCCTCCAAAACTTGTAAAAAGAAAAAATTAGATCTATTTTACGGTAGAAATGTTCTTTAATTTTAAATCATTTGTAGCATACCTTTTATGTAAATTGAATCTGCAGTGAACATTTTATATGCAAAACAAAAATCCGAACTGACAGACGGTAATTTGTTAAGTTTTGTGTTTGTGACATATAATGACGAATGCTGTAAGTATTCATTCATATCACAAGATAAAATCTGCAGTTTTGGTCAAGATCAAAGGAATGCTGCAAATAGTTATTTGTGCATGTATAATCTTTTTTTAGTTTTATGTTTTTGTGAATATGAAATGACACACATGCATATCATAAGATAAAATCTGATATTTTGGTCAAGATAAATGGAGACAATAAATGGATATTCGGAAACGGTGTCTAGGTGTACGGGGTGGCCGATGACGAGGTGTAGGTAGAGCGTAATTGTTTATGTTTAGGTAAATGCATCATTTGAGGGCGATGTCTCGGTGTACAGGGTGGCCGATGACAAGGTCTAGGTGGTGCGCTTCGTGGTTTTTTGTGTCTAGGTGTAAAACTAATTCGAAGGCGGTGTCTAGGTGTACGGGGTGGCCGATAACGAAGTCTAGATGGCGTGCTCCGTGGTTTTTTATTTCTAGGTACATAAATCATACAAGGACAGCGTCTTGGTGTACAGGGTGGCCGATGACGAGGTCTAGGTAGTTTGCACTTGGTTTTGGTATCTAGGTGTAGAAATCATTCGAGGATAATGTATCAGAAGAATCTGTTGCGTCTCGTAGGTTCGAAATTTGTTTGTTCAAACTGAGAAGCTGTGTTGTTAGTTCGTAAAGAAATGTTTTTTTTTTTCAGTAAAAAATTATAAAAAACGTTTACAATATTTAAATTAAGTTTGGATACACAGTGAATAATCTTAGTTAACGTAACGCGAAAAAATGTAGAGCTATGACTTAGGCAGATACAGTTGTTAGCCTAGTACAAGTCGTAGGACGATTCGAGCGCCGAGAGTTGTTCTTCCGTTCAGCGATTCTGCAATTCTGAACACCAAGAATCTCCTCTACAGCGTGGTGACGTGCACGTAGACCAGATGCTGGTTGATCCGCTGATTGGTCGCAGGAGCAGGCAGGTATACTGGCTCGAGCGCGTTCAGGTAGACAGGCTCGAGCGCGTTCAGGTTTATGGCCAGGCCTGAGTTTAGGATGCCGATCCTTGCGGTGCGCAGATGTGTCGATGACGCGCGGTGAGGCACAAACGCTGGCACTCATGTGTTTTCCCGGAGAAATTTTAGTTTCTTTACAACTTATGTTGTAAACGCGACGCGCATCGACGATTGTTAAAGGTTCAGGTCGTTTCGAGGGACAGACGAGCTGTGGGTTTTTCCGGATATTTTCGGATAATTCCTCTGTCGACCGAGCCGTTGCTTATGTTTATTATACGGCTTAAAAGTAGTTATAGTTTGGATCATAAAAGTTCAAATATCTAGTTCTAGAAAGATAATCCTAACATAACATATTCTAGAAAAATAATCCTAACACAATCAGTGATTTCATGTTAGTGATAAATATGTTGCAATAAAATCATGGTCAAAACGTGCTAAAGATGCTTATATTCTATTTTTAGGAAATTTATATTTTAAAATATAAAATACCTAAAAAAATTTACTAAAAAGGACTAAAATCTCAAAAAATTAACTTTAAAAAAAGTAAAAGGTCACGCGAGTTTGATATATTCCGCAACGAAATAACAGATAAAAAAGAACTGAGATTAATCAACCAAGGTCCAGTTTATTATATATAATCATAATGGAGTAACAGAATTTATTTTGGTCAATAAAGGGCTTACTTAACTTAAGTTTAGTTAAGTTACACACTGATTAATTAGAAAAATGTAGCTGTCCCCGGGACAGACAATACAAGTGAATACTTAAATAGATAGTGTGGAATTTTGGAAAATTATAAGTAGTTTTGTTGCCAGAGAATCAAACGTATACGAAGTAACAAATGTACTAGTCTTTGCAGCGGACCTGCAAATGTACTTTATAGTCTTCAACGCAAGAGTTCAAAATATATATACTATAGTCTTCATGGCAAAACTGAAATGAATTAGTCTTCAACGTAAATATAAAGGCAATTCAAGGATACATTTAATTGAGACATTTAATTTAATTTTTGATAAATTTTTATGATTTTTTGATTTAGTGATTTTGATGCGTAAATCGCTGCCAATTTCTTATTCTCCCAACTTAATCGCAACTTTGACAGAGAGTTAAAAGATCTTAGGTGAATTAATCATTGATTAACTAGTAATTTTAGAATATGCAAAATATAATACGAATAAAGAAAATATAATAAGAATAATAGTATTGTACGATATTCTATGACACAACGTACGTAATCCGAGATTTAGAGAGTGCATTTTTGCACGAGCGTGCGGTAAATTGAGGTTTACGCCAGAGCGTGTCATACAGTGATAATATTTATCGCAATAAGTCAATAATGTTTACCTGCAAACATTTTGCGCATATTAAAAAAGTCACGTTGTCTAGTTGACACAAAAAAATTGAAGTACTATGAAAAGTTAACACTATATTAGCGCATCCAAAATCCGAGAAAATCCAATAAAGATATTCAAATGCAGGTTGTAGAAGATGATGAAAGAGATAGTGTTACGTGTGAGAGTCGATGGTTTTGTTCTCCGTGAGGTGTTAAGCTCACGGTTGCTGCGAAAATACCGGGGTAATAAACGAACACGAGAGATTATCGGTGAATGTGTCTGTTTATTAATCGTATTTCACAATGGACTGATTGTATGAAAGAGAGAGCGCGCGTATTTAAGGTGATCTCGGAGAATGTGCGCTCTAAGTGTACGACCCTATCTGTAGTCTCCGAGTCAAAACTACCTGTCTAATGCTGGATCGTGGGTGGCGGAATCGAGGCGAGCGTCCGCATGCACCCCCTTTTATAGAATCCTCGGGTGGCGTGATTCCTACCCGCGCGGTTATCCGAAATCGTGGAAGGGAGGTTATGCTGAGTCGAAGGAAACGGGCTTCGGGGTGAGTCCGAGCTGTTGCTATGAGCGGATTTGGCGACTTATGCATCGATTGCATTATAACTAGTAACGCTATACACGTGTGAGTATTCACACGTGACACGTCCTTGGGGACGCTACCGGGCGCCCTCGCCCGCAAACTAAAACTATGCAAATAAAATTCCACGTCTAGAAAAAAATTTGAGATTTTCTCATATAGATTCCCTTTTACTCTAAGTCTTTATAGTATAATCTAGTCCCGAATCAAGATAAAGGTAAGTGAGTCTAGTTCCATACAAAATATGCTAGGTTAGGCTAGAATTTACATGATATTTCCCTAATTCCCTTGTTAAAATTCTAAGGTACTACGCGAATTTCTCCGGTCACCTAATTTTGCTAAGGTTGATCGAGCGGTTAACAGTTTTGCTTAGGTTGATCGAGCGGTTAATAATTCTGCTTAGGTTGATCGAGCGGTTAACAGTTTTGCTTAGGTTGATCGAGCGGTTAATAATTCTGCTTAGGTTGATCGAGCGGTTAACAATTTTGCTTCGGTTGATCGAGCGGTTAATAATGTTGCTTGGGTTGGTCGAGCGGTTAACAATTTTGCTTAGGTTGATCGAGCGGTTAACAATTTTGTTTAGGTTGATCGAGCGGTTAACAATTTTGCTTAGGTTGATCGAGCGGTTAACAATTTTGCTTATGTTGGTCGAGCGGTTAACAATTTTTTTGTTTCTCTGATGTGTAATTGTTACATAAATGTGTGTAGTGTAGTGAGCCGTTGGCTGTATTTGCGTAATCCTATTATACACTATAACTACCTAGCGAATCTCTCTATCATTTCAGTTTCTTAAAATATGCTCTCGCTTAATCATATGCTGCGTCTTGATTCTTCGTTGTTCTTGGCGCCAATCATTTGTGGGTTCAGCCTTGAGTTCCTTGGCATCAGGACTAGCTGAAGAAGCATCCCATTGGCTGCGGCCAGCTGCTGCAGGTTCGGGAGGCTGAGGCCTGTTGATTGCATCGGCAGGTAGTATGGAAGGCCCTGGTTTGCCATCTCCGGTTGTCTGGCCTCATACATCTGTGGGCGCTCTGCGCCGAGCTGCGTATAGATGTTGTGTCCTCAAATCAATCTATCGCGGTTTAGTAGCGGGGCCCCCCTTTTGGCATGTCTGTCCTACCGACGGGTGTCTCTTCACTACTTCTTTGTTGCCACATATGCGGGCACATGCGCAAGTAGAGGATGACCCTGACGGCAATTTCAAGCATCACGCCTGTTCCTTGTGTCCCAAGATATATAAACAGAAGTGTCATTTAATGCGTCACCACCGGATCGCCCATGAGCCCGGAGGTACACCGAAAAAGGCGTGCCGTTGGTGTGGGGGCTTAAAGTCAGCGTCGAACATGAGCAAACACGAGAGGATTTGTTCTAAATCGTAGCGTGCTTCTTTCTCGCGCTGGTTTGCTCTGTTTGCGTTGACTGGTCGCTCATGTTAATTATGCGTGCGTCTGTATGAGTGCGATTGATGGAATGAAGCGTAAAAGTGAGTATAGTTGAAGTGTACGAGCGTAAAGAATGTCGTATAGAGACACATTAATTCCGTGACCCGTTATGAATTTCGTCCTTTTCTACGTTCGTAATTGAACGTAATATATGTGTTTGTAATTTTTCTTGTCACTACTATTACTCCTGCCAGAGATTAGTAGAGAGATTGCCGATGCCGTGTTAAAAAGGCGTGCTGAATTCGATCATGACACCGTAATCGATCTATACGCATCTAGCAAAAATCTCCCACTCTCGCGTCTGCGCACTCACCAGCTGCATTCTCGAGCGCTAATTGGGCCAGCGAGCTCGTGCGCTGTTCAAAACGAGCTGAGGGGAAGAGCTTCTCGGGAGCCGATAATGCGCAAAGCTAGGGTTCAAATCTTGTGCACGGATTTTTTTTTATTCATAATATTAATTTACATTAAGTGTAATAAAGTACATGTAGCCTCAATATAAATATCGTTTAATGATTTTTAACATTGATATGGGTTCCGTCAAACGATTAAATTTATCAAATTATACTTTTGTGTGTATAAGTCTTATTTCGACCTCTTATATATTATTATTGGTTGAAGAGAATTAGGTAATAAACCAGGCTGAGTACAAATTATTCAGGCATATTATTATGCTAATAGGAATGTTAAAAAAGCGAAATAAACAAATGTAAAAAAATTTTAATTATTTGAAGTAGTCATGACTAACCTAAACGAAGAAGTTAAGCTTAAGCTTAAACAAAAATAAATGAAACTAACAAGCCACCCCTAACCTCTCGATAAACATATGCTACATTCGATTAACTAACTCCAATGACGTTTGTGGTGGCGCGGTCAACGTCGCGGCTCGGTATTCTTATGCACTCGAGTTCAAGTCCGATGCCCGGAACATTTTTTTTTCTTTTTTCTACTTAATTATAACATTCATATTATATGTAATAATAAGTAATATCTTATTATTTTATTCATTTTAATTATGCTATACGTACAATTTCGTTTCCGGCTAGATACTAATAATTAAGGCATATTATTAGACTAATAAAAATGTTTGAGGAACAACAGGAATGCAATCTCATCACCGTCCACAATTAAAAATTATAATTATTTAAACTTCTTATGGTTAAACCTAAACAAAGAAGTTAAGCTTAAGCTTAAACAAAAATAAATCAAACCAACAAGCCACCCTACCCTCTCGATCAACATACGCTACTTTCGTTTAAATTGCTCCAACGACGTGCGTGGCGGCGCGGTCAACGTCGTTGCTCGGTATTCTTATGCACTTGAGTTTAAATCCGAGACCCGGCAAATTTTTTTTTAACGTTCTACTTGCTTAAAAAAAATATATATAACATGTAATAATAATGAATATCTTATTATTTTATTCATTTTAATTATCTCGTTTATATTATATAGGTTTTATAAGTACATGTAAAACCAAAAATAATTGAATGTTTATCGAGAGGATAGGATGATAGTTTGTTGGTTTAATTCAATTATGTTTAAGCTTAAGCTTCATTTATTTCGCATTTTTAACAACATTTGCCATTGCTAACGAAAATTTCTTAATTTTTTCGGGTTATATTCATGAAGACGACCATTTTTGTGCCCATCTCTAGCTTCGACTCCTCTTTGTATATCAGAAAATTCAATTTTTTAATATCAGTGGGTGTATTATTCATTACATATTCAGGTAAGGTAACAAATTGTAAAATCCATACATCGTTTTTATGATAATTTATTTCTAAGGTAATTCAATTTTCTTATAATACACATATATTATTCAAAACAAGAACAAAAAGAATATAAAGACAACAATCGATTATGAAGTCGACAAATCTACCGGTATATTATATATGTATGTTATATATTGTACATAATACAATAATACATTTTCATAAATATTTATACATACAAATTATTTGTTATAAATCGCATTCTATATTTCAAATGAATATTTGTAAAAAATTATTTATATTCATAAATGCATTTGTGATAATAAATTTAAGGAGGATAAACTAATATTTATTCAGTAATAAATGTACAGTTTTCCACACCACCGTTGAGGTACTGTTTCAGGCGCGTTGGTTTTTTTTATTATACTTTGAATTATTTTATGAGAAATTACATTATTTTTTCATAACTTAATTCAAAATATAACCGTGGTCCCATCGCCAATAGCCCTACATACCACGGGAGTCGCCGCCATCCTCCACCGACTCCACCTACTTCCTTCCTCCACCAACTGGTACACTTGATTGAAAAAAATATCCTTTTAACTTTCATTTAGTTGCAGAAATTATCTATATAAGTTGCATATGTTCCGTTAGAAACATGTATACTTATTCAGATAAACTCATCATCTAAATTCATAAAATTAAATTTCAATTTTAATCAAAGAAGTGTACAAAAATAATCACAATAATGTTTCGATTCTATTTAGCATTATTACACCATGTCATACAATAATACGAAATAGTCTCATGCTCTATTGCGATTATTTTTGCCTATAAACATATTCCAGTTTCCTATCTACCTATTTATCAATTTATATACGTATCTATCTATTAAAATATGAAACTATTTACATTTATTATTTAATATAACTACAAATATTTATCTAAATCAATGTAAAAAATGGTTTAACAAAATAATTATTCAAATGCATTAATCAATGACTAGAAAAAATTTTCTCATTAACATTTCTAATCTACTACAAATATTTTCTTATTTTATTGGTTGTAGTTATAGCCAAATTATTTTTAAATAATTATATACATGTATATATTTTGTCATGCAAAATAACGCTTTTAATCTCGAACAATTGTTTACCTTACAAGCTAAAGCTATACTGCAATGACCTTAAAACTCTATACCTCAACTCAACTAGTATTACCAGAAATAAAAGTATTATAGTATAGTAGATTAATTAAAAGAGAATTAGTAATAATTTCACTGCCGAACAATTTTAAAGTGTTAGAAATAAGTTAATCGAGTCAACAAAAAATAATTAAAGAATTTATAAAATTCAACTGTTGAAAACTGAAAGATATATGTTTCTAATTAAAATATTAAATATGAAATAATTTATATTCATGTGATGCTAAAATATTAACAAAAAGTATAATGCCAGGCTTGTGGTCAGATCACCTTTTTTATCTTTGAAGGAAAATGGTAATAAAATGGTAAATAAATAAATATATCTATATGTAACACAAATATTTACAGAAACAATCGACTAAGAAAATCAACAGTATATAAATATATAAACTCAAACATTTTTAATATTTTTTAACTTTTGATTTTTACTAATAATGTCTTTCTTATTTGATTGTTTTGTAATGTTATTATGCTCTCGAGTTTTAGCAAATATTTTCACGGTCAGCAAAAACTTTAAAGCATGCATTCTATGTTCATAACAAATAATGTCTTGATCAAACCAATTTGGGAATTTCTCACGAGTGTAAGTTTCAACGATTTCTAATAAATGATACAATAATTTTCTTTGGTGCCATACACTTTCATGATAAATGTTAAAAGCTTCTAATTGACAATTTATTACACTCGTGAATAATTCTGTTGGTCTGGTCAAGTACAATATATCTGGCGTGTCTGGTTCATTATGCGAATACTCTCTGTAATGGATATATTTTTCATTATCAGTTGTTAAAGAATCGATCCTTTTAATAAAAACATTTTTGCATTCATCACAAGGAAATTTACTTAAACATTTTTTGGCTATATATCCAGCAAAGAAAGTGATCGCATTTGCTTCAAACGTATTCCTTTCAGACATTTCTGGCATTCCAGTAGAATCTACGTTCATATACATATCCATAGTATCAGCAGCGGTTATAAGTTCATTAATTTCCTGTAATTCCTTTGACTCGTATTCAAGTAAATCAATATTTTCATTAGTTAAAGCTTCTGCATTTTCTGTAATAGAAAGATCTACACTACTTGAGTTCATTAAAGATCCCGAATCTTCACGTGTGACGTTACCTCTGTTACTGCTACGAATAAAATCTGTTGACACAATATGACGTACTGCTAAACGATACATTCTACAGGTTGGATTAGAATTATATCCACCTCTTCCGCGTAATTTGGCATGATCATGTTCTACTGAATCTTGATTGCAAAGACCCGTTGCTAACTCGTAGTCTGGAAAATCTGATTTTAAATCTGTGTAAAGAGTAACCAAAGCGTTAACAGTCAAAGGGATTCCAGAAAAACATGGTGGTTTTGAAACGGTTTTTCCACTTGGCACTACCCAGTCTTTTGACCAAACTACAAATTTCTAAAGACGCTGCTGAATCTCTGGATTCCTATCTGATAATGGACGCTTCAGCGGATTTGTTGAATATAAATACAAAGAATTACATGCATCTATTACAGCATTAAGATTTTCAACAAAATCAGCTGAAGCTTTCCAAGTCGCCGATAACATCAATCCATTTGGATCTTCACCCGCTAACCTAATTGCACTTGCCATTCGCTGGCTCAATAATTGAAACGCTAATTTTACTTTCATGGCATCAAAATTATTGGGATTGAATTGATTTTCACTCAGATGTCCTAATACATTTGATGTTCCATTACTCTTGGCAAGTTCCCATATCTTGATCAAATCTTTAAAACTTATTATAACATTGCCATTGATTAAAATTTTGTCATGGGATCTTAACTGAGAAAGTAATCTTTTAATAAGGTGAGGCCAATCAAAAGTTGCAAAATATTTTTTATCCTCAAAAAAAAAGTATGGACTATCTGGGGTGACATTTAAAAGTTTAAACAACTTTTGATTGCTGCTACCTTGATCGCAAACGATTAATCGAACGTCAGCAGTAATTTTCTTTAATTCAATTAAAAGAATTTGAAGAATTTCCAGAAGTTCTTCAGCTGTCGCGCCATGTTCATTGAATCCAAAAGCTAGCATTTGATGTCATGGATTCTTAGCATTGATACTATCCAAACAAAACAATAGTGCATGCCTAGCGACTGCCCTGCTTCTAAAGTTTGTACCCATATCAACTAAGAATTCGATTATGTCGTACTTCTTGGAATATTCTTCATAAGCTTTTATAGACATTTCATCAAACTTTAGCGCACATACTCGTTCATCTTTTGTCATGTTTTGCAAATTTTGTCGAAGTTTTTCAAAATAATTTTATTTACTCCCGGAACAACATCGTATTCGGAAACCCAATTTCTAACCGTAGATTCTGAAGGTAAATGTAATTCCGCCTTTCGCAAACGAGTATAACACGCTGCAGAATAATAATACATCTGTTTCGCTAAATCTTTTTCATCTTTTGCGTAAGGAGTTTTTGCTTTATGCAATTGCAACTTTATCATGGTTTTAGCAGTACTACTAATTTCTTTACTCTCTAGAAAATCATCAACAGTCAAATTTTTATTTTTAATATATTGAACTTTTAATTTCTTTTACGCAAACGACGAATTTCATTTTTTCAGCTTTTACAGATTTCTGCAATTGCTTCACTTTCATTGTCAAAGAATCAACTAATTTCTGTTTAGAACGAGCATACAACTTACAACATCTAGAAACTTTTATTTTTCTTTGTGAAGTTTTTGCTTCTGTAAATGCTGTATTTGACGTGTATACATCATTATCAATATGTAAATAGTCAAGGTCAGTATCCTTCTCGTCAAATGTACAAAAAGATTGTTTAGCTGAAGGATAACTGAACTTAGCCATTAACGGAATAAATGAACTCTCATCCTCGCTTGAATTGACACCTATACAGACACGTTCACCTTCAGCTGGATGCTCCTGCAAAGTAATGAATGAGTTTACCTGTTGTTTCGGAAGATGTACCTCCATTTGTTGTACATCGTTGATATCCTGCTGCTGTTGTTGCTGTTGATCGTATGGGTCGATTGACAGCTGCTGTTGTTGCAGTTGGTCCTGCTGGTCGACACACTGCTGTTGGTCCTGCTGGTCGACACACTGATGTTGGTCCTGCTGGTTGACATTCTGCTGCTGTTGTTGATGCGCATCCTGCTGCTGATCTGCATCGAGCATGTCCTGCTGCTGATGCATTTCTTGCATATCCTGATGCTGCTGCTGTTGCATCCTCCAAGGAATTGGATTTCGATTGCGTCGCAACCTGGTTTTATCAACGTCCACGAAATCTTCATCTTGAAAATGTTGATTACAGACACCAGCTGTTCTTATCGACGAGGGGGACCAGTTAGATAGTAGCAGATTCCCTACAAAATTATATTTTAATTAAATACAAATTATAATATGAAAAAATGTTTTTTTTAATTGATAAATTTAATATGAATATTTATTCATATGTAATTCATAAATTAAATTTTTTTGTATTAAAATTTAATAAAAAATAATGTAACTTAATAGAAGTGGGTGTAACTAACAAATTATTTAGTTATTTATAAAAAAGAATATACAGTAACGTGCTAGTATGTTGAAGGAGGTGAGTAGGGTCTAGTAACCACGTAGCAGGACTACTAAGTATAATGGAGACCGAAGCAAGCAGCGAGTACTACCATTCGCAGTACTACCATACTCAGCTGAGAGCCAGATCATTAATGCTCGCTGCTGGCTCCGGAGCTCGTGTTAAATACCCAAGTTGCTCCCTCTCTCCTGTGTTACATGCGCATACGCCATCTACCCGCGCATAGATAGACTATTTACATTGTTGCTGTCCTCTTATCCACGGGCTGGGCCTGCGGTTACAGTGTAGTGTGTGGTTGCATGGGTTGCAGGATTATAATACAGCTTTTCCACAATTAAGTTTCTGTGCTATTTAACACAACTTAATAGAAAAGAGACGTAATTTTAAACAAATATTTGATATTAAAATTGATTTATAATGATATAACATCGTTTACAGGATAATTCACTAAATATTGATCTAAATATAGTTATTATATGTGTTTAACGATAATAGATTATATTGATGTAGTTATATAATATCATTTGTATTCATATAAATATACGGTAATATAACTATATATATTAACTATATTAACATTTCGCTTAAAAAATGGTTGAAAAAAATGAATGTAAAATTTTTAACGCAAGAATGATGGATTATAAATTTTTCGCATATATTTACCGCAAATAAAAATAATAAAAATCTGTATATTTATAAAACAATCGATGTTATACACGTTCTTGGACATTTTGGCAAATATTATTTTGCTAAAAAAATTAAAAAGAAGATATGTACAATTTTTTCCGATAGCATGAAGTGTCCATATTGTTTACATACATACGCCTCAAAGAAGCATGATAAAAATATATAACAAGTATTGAGAGATTTTTAAAAAATATTAATGAAATATAATATTTTCATATTATGTAGATATTGCAATTTTTGACGAGTCTTGGATTATTTATTAATAATCCAATATTGCATTCAAATTGCATTTTAATGCGTCCTAGATATATTTCATATGAAAAGACGCTGCCAAGTCCTTGCCACTTAGCTTCCTCCTGATTTTTTTTTGTATTATTGTTATAAATTATCAAATAAAGGACTATCAATTTATATGACGTTTTCAATTGTACCATTATACAGCTTTCTCTAAGAGGATGCAAAAATTAATCCCATTTTATGATACATCATTAAATTAATAGCTAATTTACAAAAATAAACAAACTACATTTCCTAGGTTCGAATATGATTGCAAATCAAATAAAAAAAAAATTCGTTGTTTAGACTCGAACCCAGAACCGTCAGGTTTGTAGGCGATGCTGTGGTCCATTGTGCTACGAACACATCATGCGTGCCAATTATCAAAAGTCCCATATGTTTGTAGCTTACACATATGGCCTTTTCTTTGTTAAATCGAACTTTAAAATGGCAAAACAGATTATTTGATTAACCATGTTGAACCTAAATTCACATATAAAGTACAATTAAACAAAGGAGCGGCACTATATGTATGCTATGAACATAACTTGGTTATTATATAACTGCTGCCATTGAAAAACGAGCAGATTGACAGCTGCATACAGTACCCGTTGAAAAAAATGTATGCTGCTACCTATTTTTAATGCCTGCAGTCAGATAATACGTATTTTTGATTACTTAATACAATTAATTTAATTGGAGAAGACTGCTTGAATTAAGTAGTTGACTAAAAATAAATATTTTTTTAAATACTTAAAAAAAAAAAAAAAAAATTATGAGGCGGACTTGAACCCGCATCCGCCGATTAGCAGACTATCATCTAGACCACTGAGCTACGAACATGTTGTGTATCAGCTGATCAAAAGTAGCATATTTTCATAGCTTACGCATAAAGCCACTTTTTATTTCAATTTACTTTTGTCAGAGCTTCAACATTAATAATCAAAATAGATGCATAATTAATATCAAAACAGAAAATTCTTTAACAGGTTGAGTGCTAAGCCACTAATTATGATGTGTAATCGTTTTGATAATAGGGGTTATCAACTTCTTTTGGTCGAAGCAGCATTTAACAATTACACAATATCAATCGACAATTCGGATTGATATGTATGGGTCATGTAGCGCTCAATCTCTTAAAGAATACGAAATCAACTTCACTTACCTGAATTTTCAATCCATAATCGTTGTCTTTCTGGATCCATTAGAAAACGAAACAAGCGATGACCTGTGAGCTTTCCATTGTTGCAGCGGATGTATTTGCAAAAGTCGTACACTGTTAACTGTTTTGCCATTTTGCACTACTATTGCACGTAACGAGGCAAAAAACACGAAAATAAACACACGAATTTGCTCAAAAAACGCAACTGCACGTGTTCGATTTCGATGCTCGCGACGGCGATGTAAACATTAACTGACAGATCGAAATAAATGCACATCGCCTCGCGCGCGACGTTGCTAGATTCTGCGAATTAGCTTGCCACGTGAAGCATTGTGTTTTTCTTAAAATATCGATTTAACTTTTTTTCCCAAACATTTTAAAGAATATGATTGTTCGCTAATACGTTCCTTACGGTCTGATTATATCATTATATAAAAAGTATTAATGAATAGAACAATCATACATACCTGCATATTTACAAATACTAATTGATGAAATCTTAATGATATAAAATAAATTAAATACATTTTTATTCATAATTTTATACTTGTTTATAATTTTTTTTTATTCATGACGTTTAACAAATATAGAAGTATTTTAGTTTCTAAAATACTTCTACATAAATTGTTCATAAATTTAAACATTTTGAAATATTTTATAAGGAACCTACAAGAAATATTTTAAATAGTCCATGATCAACATTTTAAATTTGATGTAATTGTAATTGTAACAGTAAAGGACAAAAAGGAGGACTGGATATAAAAGTATTGGTCATATTTACATTCAATAAATAATTTTATTTATTATAATGCGTCTGCTTTGATGCATGAGATCGCAAAAGCTCGAGTTGCCGCCAGTCGCCGTTTCTCATATCCCCTCCATCGCGACATGCGTACTACCGCCCCTACTTCTCTCCTCCGCTCGAGCTAGATGCGTATAGTTCGGGCAAAAATCCGCGAGGCGGCAGTAGCTTACGACTGAATGTTGCACGGCACGCTTCGCCCCATGCTCATCGGCAATCTCTCTACTAGTCTCTGCTCCTGCTATTGTAAGCACTATTTTATTTTGTTGTTTAATTAATGGTTTATTTTAGTACGTACCGATGATCCTAAGTGTAATTGTATAGTTAACCAACTTTACTTGTATATATATTAAGGATAGGGAGATTCCCTATTATTTTCTTAGCGCCTTAAAATAAAATGAATAGCTTCGAGATATGCTTGCGTTGTTACTGATATCCCTGCCTCTTCTCCTTTATTACATTAATTCCCTCAGCTTCCTTTTGCTGCTTCTGGTTTTATGCCGGCAAGGTCCGTCAATGATATCGTGCAGAGAATTGTCGGGGTTCCAAGTATAACGAATCCTTATTTTATATGTATGCATTTTCTTTTGAATGTCGTAGTGGCAGTATTTTTTGAATCGTAGTTTCTCCTTCGATGAGTATCTGCTGATTCGGCTAGTGTTCCCTTCTCGACCTTGGCTGCTATAGCGGTGTGGTGACGGGGTTCTTATTTCATTCCGCCGTTCGTCCGGTTAGCGAAATTTTCTTGTCGTCTTTTGCTAATTTCCTTCCGTGTTATTTTATTATATTGTTTTCTCCTTTTATTGGCTTTATTCTACACTAACTTTCGCATTGTGAATTTATTGGTAAGTATTCGTTATTAAGTGCTCTTTGTAGTTATATTTTCGTGGAAGCTGCGTTCATCCCTTACATATTTCTCTGGTGTTTTCAGAGAAGAGAAGGAAAGATGGCTTCTTCTGGCTCGTGTGGGTCTAGATCCGGACCTCGTACCTTTAGGCGCTCTTACCCTAGGCGGCCTTTCCCGGCTGGTGAGGTACGAGCGTCCTCGACTCTTCTTTCGTCTCGAGATTCATCGCTGCCATCGTTCTAAGTTGAGCGTAAGCTTCTGTTGTCTCAGCAAGATAGTCGTCGTACGTTTGTAAGTGCTCTCGTGGTAGGAAGCTTGACGGTGTGTGTGCCCGTCGGCCAAAAACTAATTCGTGTGGTGAGTATCCTAGTCCGTCGTGTTCTGTGGAGTTATATGCGTGCTGTGCTAATGGTACTACTTCATCCCAATTATTGTTGCCTTTGATATACATTTTAATGTACTCTTTAAGTGTATGATGCATTCGTTCTATTCCGCCGTTGGACTGGGGATAGTACGCTGTTGTTGAGTATTTATTGACTCTGAATATACGTGCGAATTCTTCCATCACTCGGTTCATGAAGTATGTTCCTTGATCGGAAATGAGGGTTACGGGTGAGCCGAAATAGCAGATTAGTTTCTCTGTAAGAGCTCGCGTTACTTCCTGTGCTGTTGCGTGCTTGATTGGCACTAATATGCAAAATTTTGTAAAGTTATCTTGGTTGGTTAATATGTATCGGTTTCCTCGTTCGGTTTGGGGCATTGGTCCGCAGAAATCAATAGATATTTTGTCAAATGGGTGCGATGGGGTATCCGTGATAAGCATTGATAGCCTTGTTTTTACCCGAACCAGTTTCTATTCTTGGCACCCTGCGCATCCTCGAACAAACTGTCTAACGTCTGCTTGCATGTTTCGCCAATAGTATTCGCCGGCTATTCGGTTATATGTTTTGTTCGTTCCCTTATGGCCGCCGATTGATGTATCTGTCCTCGACCTTGGGTATTGGTAAGATATATTTAAACAGTACGATTGATATTGCTTTTCCTTTAAAGGTATTGTTACATTGCTCAATTACATGTTCCCAGTCTGCGAGCGTGATTATTCCCAAATCTCTGATAAAGCCAAACGTTGTTATTCCGTATTTTTCAGTCAATGACTGCAGCGTTTTTACGCATCTAGCAATATCTGGCCTTAAGGGTTTGTCGTGTAAGTGTTTCTTCAAAACGATTCCGAACATGTACGTCTCCCTGTGTTTTGTTACGATGATTTCGCCTACAAAACGTTGTGTTTCTAAGAGTTCTTTTGCGTGTATGTAGCGTCTTTCTATCAAAGCGTTTAGTACTTCTGTGTTGAGGATCATGTCTTATGCTAAAATATAAGCTAGGTTGCATTTATGAGTGAAAGGGTGGTCATTCAGGCTCTGTACCCCGGTGAATAGCTCCTTATCATTAGGGTCTCTCTTCCACTCTGGTGAATCTTGTTCTGGTCGCGCTTGAACTATTAAATAGCGTGCCTTGGCTTCTCTTACGTGAGGGTTTCTTTGGAAGTTAGTGGGTTGTTCTTCCTGCTCTGATTCAGATTCTGATTCTTCGTCGGATTCGTCTTCTGTTATGACATACGGAGTGAAGTGATTGCCCACTAGGTGTAAGTGTATAAATTCTTTGCCTTCGTTTAGATCGAAGTGACAGTAATTGTTTCGACTATTTGCTTGGAAGTGCACATACACGTTATATCCGAACTCCCTCGAGAATACGTTTATGCAATCCGCGTCTCCGTACTCGACTTCTGATAGCAAGATGCGTCGTGCCTCTTCTGGATCACCACAGGTATCCACATGTGAGCTGCACAAGAGTTTGTATCTCAGTTGACTTGGTGTCATTTGCAGACTTAAGATTTTTATTATCGAATTGAACAGGCAGTTTCCCGGTGGCTCCATGGGTATGTTTCTCTCGTCCGTCAATCGCTTGGATGGCTCTGCACAATCTTCACGCTGTGAGTACACGTAATGCCGTCGGGCCATTGCATCTGAGTCAGTTCCCGTGTATGGTGTCGGGCTGGCTGAACCCTGGGTTACGTGACCTTAGTTGCTGCCGTTCGATCGGTCGCTGGTTGATCGGTAAACGAGCCCTCCATTTGCTCTTCGGACCCGTCGCGACTTTCTCCCATTATGGGAATAGTATTATCGTGTTTTCTCTTGTCATGGTGGCTTACATCGATGTCTCCCTTGGATGCGTCTGAAGCGTTGCTTTCAGGCAAGGGTTCATCGTTGGCTTGATTGTCTATTTGCGGTGTAATATGATAGAAATCTTTCCTTGGTCTGTAGATGGGAAGTGTACGTTTTTGAGTGCTAGGGTGACTGTTGTTTGGGGCTGGGGGGAAGTGCGTGGTTAGAATCGGCTGTGGGGAGTCTATACTTTCGTATGGTGTCTCTGCGCTTGGATTTCTCTTGTTGTCTCTCATTCCGTCGGGTATCTTGTTGCCACTTTGCGCTCCGTTTTCCCATATTTTGATTAGGACTCCCGACTTATCTTGTCTACTTATCTCCTTTAAGTCTACGGTGAAGCGAGTTCGAAATTTATTTCCCTTGCAAAACAATGTCTGCCGGAGGTTTGATATCGGTGATTCTGTGCTCATTGGTTTATTACTGAGGTCTACGTTGCTCGCCTCGCTGTTTTCTGAGGAATTGGCCATGATGTTTCATGGCTGTTGCTACTGTTTGGTACTCGCCTCGACGTTAGTGACTGTGATAAGTTGTGGAGATCCAGTGAATGCTCTTTTTCTCTGAGGTTGTGTGAACTTTCTACCTCCTGTTCTCGCTCTCCTTGATTAGCTCTTAAGGGTTCAACTTCGGCGTGGCTTCCTAAGCTACTGTTGTTTTCTTCGCTGATTTCCATGTCATTTCTGTGAAATTTTGGCGGACTTCTGTTAAGGGTCTGCTTTCGTACGGGTCTTTTATAGTCGTCGTTGTAGTTCGTTCCCTGAGTTTGCGGTGTACTTGCGGCTTGTACTCCAAGTCTCATATTTTCTTCCTTGCGGAGTTTTCTCAAGACTTTGTTCGGATACGCCTAACTGAGAATCGGCTCGGATGTTTCACGTGCGTCGGGTAATTTGTAGCATGTAGGGTATATTTTCCTGGTTTTCTCGCCATGTACCTTCATAGACTCTATTTTTGCCAACTCTCGTTCCTGCTTTGGGTTGCCATTCGTCGTCTGAAGAGCTGTTTGGATCCGTGCTCTCGGTGTAAACTACGACTCGTCGTTTTCTTTCTCTTGGGTTTCCAGAGTTTTCAGATTCTGTCGATATCCTCTCTCTGTCTGCAGTATCGGCTGATTAAGGAAGCTTTTTGGATTTGCCTCTTTTCCTTGTTGTTTTAAACCGTAATATATTTGCGTCGTGCTCTTGTTTATCTGCCAACTCATACAATTCTGATTTTGGTCTTTCTGGATTTTCTTCTCCTTCGTCGAGGATAGAGTTTCTAGAGAGTGCATCTGCGTTCCCGTTGCGAGCTCCGGGTCTGTACACTATGTCAAATTCGTAGCCTGTGAGCTCTGCCTTTAATCTGTTGAATCTTAGATCTGGTTTTTTGGTGGTGAAAAAGTGTTTCAGGGGCTCGTGATCTGTTACTACTGTAAATTTGCGTCCTGCGAGGTAGTGTCTAAATTGATATTTTGCAAACACGACCACTAATAGTTCCCTGTCGTAGGTGGAATATCTTAGCTCGGGTCCCTTAAGGAATCGTGATGCATAAGCGTAGGTTTGGTCGCTGCCTAACTGCCCTTGACTTAATATGGCCCCTATGGCGTAATCAGATGCGTCGGTTATTACTAAAAAGGGCATAGTTAAGTCTGGTGCCTTCATCACTGGTTCCTCGCACAATGCCGTTCGTAGTTGGTCAAAGGCTTGTTGATGCTCTTCTTTCCACACGAAGGGATCGTTCTTCCTCAACAGCCTAGATAGAATTGCTGCTGATTTCGCGAAGTCTTTGATAAAGCGCCTGTAATAACCTGCGAGTCCTAAGAATTGTTTGACTTTCTTGGCGTTCGTTGGTATTGGAAATTTATTTACTGCTTTTATTTTCTTAGGATCTGCTCGGATTTTTCCACCTCCAGCAAAATGTCCTAAAAAGTGTGCCTCTCGCTGTAGGAATTGGCACTTCATGGGCTCGATAGTCAAGTTGGCGTAGTCTAGTCTCTTCATCAAGCGTCGCAACTTCTTACCGTGCTCTTCAAGATCCTTAGCGAAAACGATTATATCATCTAAATAGACATACAATTCTGTCTTGTAGGCCTGCAAGTGCTAAGTTCATCAGGGACTGAAATGTTGAAGGAGCGCCTAAAGGCTGTTTTGTGGGCGTCTGCGGGATCCATTGGTATCTGGTAGAACCCAGTTCTCAAGTCTATGGCGGTTATGTACCTAGCTGAGGCGACGCTGTCAATAATGTCTGCGGTATTGGGTATCGGGTAGCTATTTCCTACCGTTACTTCGTTCAGTTTTCTAAAATCTGTTACTAGTCGCCATCTTTTCGTACCGTCCGCTGCGGCTTTTTTTGGAATCACGTATGTAGGAGATCTGTAGGGTGAATCTGTTGGTCGGATTATGTCGTCCTTTAGCAGTTGTTTTATCTGGCGCCTCTTTCTCTTCCCGACTTGGTGAATATCCTTTCGAATGTACTGGAACATCTGTAATAGTAGGTATCTTGTGCGACACTAGTGTTGTTGCCTTAAGTTCCTCTCCAGGTAGCCCGAAGATATGTGGCTTCTCCCGGATGATTTCTTTCGGACCTATTCTTGCTTTCATTGGAACATATTGAGAGTATATTGACGGTATCTGCAGGTTCGCCTTCTTCTAGATTAAATTCTTCTCCTCCCTCCTTAATGGCTTCGCAGTCTTCCAGTGCTACCTCTAGTGGATTTAACTCTACCTCATATTCTGTAGTATTAACTCATAAGGCGTGTATTTTACCTTCTTGGTTAATAACAATAAAATTTCCAAAGTCCCTTCTCCTAAATTTTGTAAAGGGGCAAATCCTACTTGCTCTGATCTATCGCTTGCTCTTGCGTAAATTACTTGTCTAGTACGTGCTGGTATAATAAATCTTTCGTCTTGAGTACATGGTATAATTGTCTGTCCAAATTCTATACACCTGTCTGCAGCATTGACCATTCCACCCTATTTTGAAAGCACATCCCACCCTAAGATTCCATCGGTATCAATGGGAATTTCATCAGGAACCACGTGCACGTCGCACTATTTAAGTCGCATAAGTTAAGTCTAGGTAGGACAAATATGAGTTTAGAGGGACTAAAGTACCTTAACTTACATAACTCCGTTAATGGCAATTACATATTGTTTATCAATTATTGTCCTACCAGTGACGTTACTCGCTTTAATCAACGTAACATCGGCTCCACTATCCGCATAGAAACGTGCTTTCCTTCCTTCTAACTTGTCGCTCGTAAGTTCTACGATCGGTGGTTTACGTCCCGCTGTAGTAAATCTTATTAAGTACTTTCGATTATTAACCTTCTCGTGCACATTGGCTTCTTTTTCCTGTTTCGACTATTCTTTTAACTTATTAAATTGTACGGCTATCTCCTTTATTTGCCTTTTTGAATCTTCAATTTTCTCCTGCTTTTTATTGATTGGCCCTTCTATTTTCTTTTCTTGTGTTTGCGTCGGTTTCGGATTTGGTGTCTTATTGCTTATTGAGTGCTCGATACCCCCGACTGGTAACGAGCATCCTGGTACTTTAAAGAATCTCCGGACTGATTTCTGGCATTTCTGTTATCTTGTCTATTACGGTCATTGTTATGATTGCCGTTATTCTGATCATTGTAACGAATGTTATTATTGTTGCCTCTATCGTCGTTGCGTCTATTGTCAAATCCTCTGTCGTTTCGCCGATTATCAAAATCCCGGTTATTTCGAAAATTTTCAAACCCACGATCATTACACCTGTTGTCGTATACCCCGTTATCGCGCCGATTATAATTTCGATTGTCGTCTCTATCATTGTGTACCTATTATTGTTGCTATAATTCCTGTCATTGTGGCGATTATTGTACCCGTTATCGTTGTTATAGTTTCTATTACCGTCTCGATTATTGTACCCGTTATTGTTGTTATAGTTTCTATTGTCCCCACCGTTACGTTCCCCTGAATATCTGCTCACGTTGTTCTTTCGATAAGCGCCGTTTTGCTTTCCATTATTTTCTTGGGGAGCGCTATTATTCTGCGTCCCGTTGTTTGCTTGCGGTGCAGGTATGACGTACGGCATCGGGGCTGGGGTGGGTATGGGGAAGGGAGTATATACTACTGGTTGAGCAGCGGCAACGGGTGCTGATGCTAGCTGTTCAAGTTTTTATTTACTGAGACGTCCTTTATTTATCGCGTTTTCCAACGAGAAGCATTCAACGTAGGTATGGCCCGGTATGTTACAATATCGACATTTCTTTTCCTTGCAGTCTTTCTCTATGTGGCCCTGTTGCCTACAATGGTTACAAACGCTCATACCCGTAGTGTACCTGACAGTTTCGCTGGCTATTAGCGTGGCCTTCGGTTCACATGCTGCCTTTGTGATATTCATAAGCTCGGCTGCCCACAATGGAATTTTAGTGCTGACTGTATGCACGGCCCGCGCTAATATGGTGTTCGAATGCTACGGCCTCTGTAATAGCTTCTCCTTATCGGCATTATTTTTATAAGTAGCTCTCTCCCAGTTGCGCATGTCGCGGCTCGCGTCAAAGATGTTTAACAATCGGTTGTGCAATGTTTGAACGAGTAGTCCGTAGTCTCCGGTACTTTCTCCTGCATATTGGCGAATTACTTTAAGGTCAGCTAAAACTTTGTCCATTTTTGCATGAATGTCCCACATTGAGACAGTTGAAACAGGCATTTTTCTTCCTAACGGCGTCCCGTCGCTCGGAAAGATCCATCTTCTTAGCCTGCTCGCACTTAGCACTCTCATGCTCATTGGAATTACAAAAAATGCATTCCTTTGCTCGACTATTCGTCGTTAAAAGTCCCGTAGCACTCGGTACATCTTTATTATTTCGCACTTTATCGGCTTTATTCTTCTCGCCGTTGGCACTATTATTTTGCGGTTTTAACTTGAATCCGGTCACCGCCATCGAGATGCGCAACTCATTTTCTACTTCATTTGCCAAAAACTTTATAAGTTGCGTCAGGCGATTCTTCGCTTGTGCATCTGCACCATTTTCATTAGTTGCGGTCGGCTGTCCGGAACTTCGCTGCCACACGCGGAGTAATTCTTCCGGAAGCGAAGATTCCACGAGCGGAAACAGCATCGCGGCACATTTATCTGTCGTCACACCTAGAGACTCTAATGCTCGTAAATGTGACTCGAGATTATCATACAGAGTCGAGAGTACAAAATCCTTCGCGGGCGCGATCGCGTTTTGCAACACTAACTGTAAGAGTTCGCGCACATACACTTCGATTTGAATATCGTCGCGTCCAAAACGTGTTTTCAAACTTGAGATTACCTTCTCGTAGTTTTCAGCTGTCGGTGGATAACTCTTCACTAATTCAGCGGCTCGCGAACCTGGCGTCATCGACTGCAGAAGATACTGGAACTTGTCCTCTGGTTCGATTTCGGCGTCCTCATGGATCTTCTTAAACTGGCTCCAGAACGGCAGCCACTCTCGTACATTGCCATTATATTTGACCAATTCAATAGTCGGGTATTTGCGAGTTTTTCTCCCTCGCATCACTGTAACATTATTGCCAGCTTGTCCATCACTGACGGAGCTGGCCCTTGATCTCGGCGAGTTTGCTGCCACCGCATTCTCATAGGTTACCTTCGCTGTGATAAACTTTTCTCGGTACGCACGTGCCTCCTCGTATTCTTTGTTGATGGCGTCGTCGTCAATTGTGTCGTCCTCGAACAATAATTCCATAACTGCGTCCGAGCACTTAGTCAGAGCTTCCATCCTTTCTTCTAGCACCTTAAATGCGACGATGGTGGCCGTGTCACTTACTCCGAGAGATGCGTGAGTCTCATTGAACGAGTTGAGTGCCTTCGTGAACCCTGTGCGCTCAACCGTCCTTCTCTTCTTTGCTCTATCCATGTTTTAAAATACAACACAACTACTAAAAATCGCTTTAAAATCAAACCGCGTCCTGTCACGGTCGCCAAATGTTTTGTTCAGTAGGAACGGGGTTTGAACATAGAGAAAAAAAGCGAACACTGAAAGTAGTTCTAAAAATAATTATAGTTGTATTTGAAAAAAATAAGAGTTTAGAAAAAAATTACACTATTGCTGTCGCTCGATGCTCACTCGATCGAGACGATGCTGAGACTGCCAGAGCTCCCGCACTCTGGCTTACAACCAAGCTCGGTCTGCTTACCTGAGGCCTGATGCACGTTAAATAAAGGTATATAACCTGGGTTTTTCCCAGCCAGACCCCGAGTGGTCTCGCAATAAAGCTCAGACTTCGGTCGGGGATTTCCCGCACGCAGCGTCGCTTATAAAAGGGGGACCGCGTCGTCTTTATTGGCATCTTGTCCCTATCATAAAAGATGGAAAAAAAGGTACGCGCTTTTTTGTACAGTACGTGCTAGTACGCCTAGCAATAAGTTTAACGCAGTTATACATACTTCGGGAATTTTCCCTTGGAAACGGACGCTCTCAATCCAACAACTACCATCGAGTGTACATCTAATATTTAACAGTATATTTAATAATGACACGTTAAATAACAGTACAATTAATTTGTAAATCGCGAGCGAAGCGAGCGTTTTTTGCTAGTGTTTTTATTACATGTTTTTGTGGTTTTAATTTATTACATCATAAAGATATATGATAAAATTATGTAATGACTACAGTCCATGCATTGTCCTTTAAAAAGCAGCTGTGCTCAGCATCATCTATGCCAAAACCAAACTTTGCAAAAGGACTAAAATGAAGTTAAAGCTTTATACTCGTAACAGAAAGTATGATACACGGTCAGCAGTCCTGGTTTCCTTTTAAATTGCTGACAAGAAATCCACTCCAACTGCTGACTGCAGCTGTAAGTAATAAAAGCAAAAAAAAAAATCGTCGCTTTTGAGTTACTAGAAATTTTACTATCGTTAAAAAAGAAGCCAAATTTATTTGATTTCAGTAGAGATTAGTATAAACAAGAGTACGTGATGTGAGGTTGTGTCCTTACACAACGACTATAGGGCATCCGACTCGACTAGATAATATACGCGAAATACGCAAAGACTGTATTATGTTCGCGTCAATGCGTTTATTACCAAAAAAGTATGAGCTGCAAAACGCTATGCTCGAAAAAGATGCACGTTGTTTCGCCATGCTTGGAGCAGAGATTTGTCGTGAATGATTACTGCACGTCACACAACACATTTCGAGACTTGAGCAGCGAAGTTTAGTCGCAAAATGTATAGCGTAACAGCATTAAGTGGTTAGGATGAACTTTTCGTGCACGAAGTGAGCGATCATCACGAATCTCTGTGCCGAGTAAAGTGGAACAACGTGCTCGTATTTCGTACACAGCGTTTTACAGTGAAACATTTTTTCAAAGATACTTCGCGTTAATTATACAGTCAAGTCATCTGCACGACATAGTCCTTGTATTATGACCTCACATCGTATTTTTTTTTGCATAAAGTTCGTTTTAATTTTTAATAAAGTGCCATGAATATTGATTCTGTGCATATATGGTTGATGCCGAATTCGATCCTCTGTCTATCAGTGATGTGCTATATTCCTGAAAGATGTAAAAAAGGGCTAAGGGTTTTCCATATTACGTAGCCTGTTGATGCTACTCTCTACTGATATCAGATGAGTTTCTCTTTTTCTCTAATGATAATCATATTTATAGCAGCTCAACAGTAACGTTGCTTTGTGTATTTTTTTTTTTTATTATCATTTACAGCTGGTAGTACTATGTACAGTCAGTAGTCGGAGTGTATTTCCTGTCGGTAATTCAGACGGCAACTAGAACTATGCTGATCGTCTATCACACTTTCTGTTATTGAATGAAGCTATAACTTAAGTATTGTCCCTTTTGCAAAGTTTGGTTACGGCGTGTATGATTTTAAGCGAACCTATAACATACAATGGATAACCTAATCATTATATACAATTTTATCACGTGTTTTTATGAAGTGATAAATTAAAACTACAAAAACATGTAATAGAATCATATGTTTATATCATATAATGAAAAGATGTGATAAAAATATGTGTTGATTTTCAGCTATAACCAGCAATAATGGAATTGTGTACTTCTCTTTTCACTATTTTACATTGGACAATAGAAGCAACAGATTTTTCCAAATATTTAGGAAAAAAAAGCCTATATATTTTCTTTAATAGGATCATTTCGCAAGCCATTTATGGGGACAGATGGGCTTGCTAGTTAAACGATAAATTCATATAAGCGTTAGGCACAAACATCTCTAACATATTTATACCTTCGTGACAGAAAATTGAAACTTTGATATTTTAAGAACCATAGGGGTTTGATAGCTGCGCAATAAATTTAGCGAAGACACATAAAATATCTACTTTTTCCCAAAATCTCTAGTGCAAGATTTTTTTCGTGATGTTATTATGTTTAGTTTCAGAGATATGAATATTCAAAAAAAACAATCACCTCTTTCATTTTATCTGCCGAACAAAGCGTTCGATCCCGAGGACTAAACTGAAAAAGTAGGTAATTTTTTTCTCATTCAAATGCATATTAGCTGAATTGTTTGTAACAATGGGATAATTGAAAAATGCAAAATAGTGTTTTTCAAAAATTAAAAATTGGCTATAAAAGAATAGTTAGAGAAATAAAAAATAAATGTTTTTCCCGAATTCAGAATTTAAAAATATACATGCATGTCTGTCGGTATATAAGGATCCGGACGCGATAAGGTGGCACGAAATAAAGAAATAGGACCAAGCTATTTATTGAGAGAACGTATCGTGACTTTATTTAAACGTGAACTTAAACGGTGTTTTATAACAGAGCGGGACGAGTGCCGAAGGCGTGAGTGCAGCTCGACGATCTCGTAGAGAGTAGAGCGGCGAGCGGAGAGCGCCGCCGAGCTAAGCGCCGTATCACGTGGTTTTGGCGGCGAGCGCTGCTAGAGTCGCTGCGGCGCGAGAGAGCTGCCGTCGGTGTCGGGGGGGAATCGTATATATATTCCAACAATGTCAAATTTTATTGATATTGACCGAGTAGTTCCAGAAATATTACGGTTACATACTCACACACATCCACTCTCTCTCTCTCACACACACACACACACACACACATCCATACGGACATTTTCTAAAAACACGTGATTTCAACACGCCAAAAAGTATTTTCTAGAAGTTTTGACGAAACTCAAAATTTTACTATTACAAAGCTTCCTCTAGGAGGAAGCAATAATTCTGGCCTAATTAGCAGTACGCTAGCCAACTGGCTTGCACTATGAAAAATGGAAAAGAGTGAACAAGCAATTATTTTCATAGGTTTAGTGCAACGTTTTAAATATAATCTAGATATGAAGAGAAAAATACGCTGACCTAGGCAAATTTAGTTTTTTACTAAATATTTAATGCAAAGTCCCTGCGTTTCGCTAGATCGATGCCTAGTTTTCATAGTACGTATACTATCAAAAATAATTCTGGTTTTATTAACAGTACGTTAAGCTAACTGGCTAAGACTATGAAAAATGGAAAACCTTAAACCAGCAACTATTTTCATGACCGCCATGACCGTTTCATTTTGTTTATTGGTAAACAACTAAAATATTTTTTTAGTTGTTTATTAAACTTCTAATCAGTCTTCATCGATTGAGTTTAATAAAAAAAGAACAATTCTTGCTACTTCAAGTCATTCTGACAGTCTTGTAAAAATTGCTTTCAACTAGAGGAAGCTCTGTAATATTAAAATTTTCAGTTTCGCTAAAACTTTATAAAAACGTATTTAAAGGTGTTTGGAGTTCAAATCATACGTTTTTAGAAAATGTCCGTGCGGATTGCTGCGTGTGTATGTGTGTGTGTATGTGTGGCAGTCCCCTCCTACCTCCACACGTCGCCTGACGCGATATCCTTATCAGAGATCCACTTTAAAGATGCAATCATCTAATCACTAGAGTGGGGTGACCCCGACTTCGAATATTCTGTTATACCCTAAGCTATTGAAAGCTGTTGCCGAACAGTAACTCTACGGGTTATTTTGCTTTCACAAGCACGGACGAGGACAAAGCTTCAGAGGGCGAAGCTGAGCGCCATCAGTGCTTGGCTACCTTCGCGATCTGTTTAATAGAACAGCCTCCAGTAACCCCCGGAAAATCTTTCGAAATCGCACTGTTTCGTTGAGCGCACTGATTTTAATTAAACTCTCGTAGATTTCGTGACTTTTGAGAGGTTTGTTATAAGGGCGTTACTTTAATTATAATGTCGTTATCGCGAATATGGTGGGCTCATAGGGTCTCTTATTATGAGAGAGAAAGAAAGAAATGCGCAATAGAGGCATTAATTAAATTAACTTACCTTTTTCTTTATCTCTGCAATGGGCCTACTCTGCTCCCAGCATGTCCTCTCAGTGGCTTTCTGCTCGGCTTCCGAAGCAGATGGTTTCGAATTGAACGGGGCGACAGGGATCAGGAGCTTTCGGGTTAATTATTCACTCGCGATTTAAATGGTAATAAAATTTATTCGATTTGCCACAAATTTTGAATAATGCTCGCTCGCAACTATCTAGACTTTCGGATTATTTTAATTTATGGAAAATAAAGAACCACAACGTATTTGTGCTCGTTGCAAACTTGTAAGTAAAGTTATTTAATGATGTGCATATTCAAATTGTTTTACTAGCCGAAATATTTTAAGTCCTTGCAGTGATCTGAAATTTTCTAAGACCCGAATCATTAAAGTCGTGATCTGCCGAAATAATTTTAAGTTTTTGCACTACCCGAAATATTCTAAGTCCCGAACGGTCAAAAATATTCTAAGTTCCAAGATGTTATACCGGACCGGGCTCGGGCAGAGCTTTCGCTTGGCAATGATTTTTGAAGCAGACTGACGATGTGAGGACCTGTTGCTGGGCTCTTATATGCTCCCGTAGGAGACACGATCTCCGATTTTCGTCTCCTCGGTGGGGTTGGTATTTGGCCAATTAGGAGGCCTAGATGCAGCTTCTTGCCTTATTTGGAGCTTTTTAGACATGTGCCGTTACAGAGAGGGCCAATCAGAAAATCAGAGTAAAATATCTCTCCTCTAGTACATCGAGTCCCTTCGTGCTCTTTTCCTGTCAAACTCACCTCTGATTTACCTTCCTCATCTGCAGACTTATGGAAGCTTCCTCTGTGCATTTTGAGTCAGCTTGCACGGTGTCCTCTTTGGTGGCTCCTCGAGCTTCTAGCGTGCGTGACTTATGTGTCACTTGCCGATAGCGTTGTGCTGTATTCGTTATATTTTGTAGTGGCTCGGTATTAGTATCGGTGTGTTCTGCTTAGTTTCCTGCCGCAGAGTCGTAACGTGTGCGTGCATATCGGTGTGCCACGCTTGGTCTCTTGCCGTAATGTCGTGGTGTGTGCGTGCATAACGATGTGCTTCGCTTGGTCTCTTGCCTCTGCTGTAGAACCGCAATGTGTGCGTGCTTATCGGTGTGCTTCGCTTCACCTCTTGCCGTAGAGTCGTACTGTGTGTATACATTGTAACGGCCAAGTGCACGTTCAATGTCTAACGGCTAAACATGTGCTAATGTAATAAGATTGTTTGTTTCAGCAAGCTGCCTACGAACGCCGAAACGAGCGGGAACGAGAGACGAGTTAAGATAGTGTTAGAGAGAGTGAGAGCAGGTAGCGCGGGTGCCGCCTGGCCGCACAGCATTGTTGAGATATGACAATGATGTGCCGACGGCCGGGAGAGCCGCGACTAGAGTTAGTCTCGCTGCGATACCCATACGAGTAGCCCGCGCTGCTATACGATACGCGTATATTGTGATCCTTGCGAACATCTAAGAGTCCGAGCGATATTCGCCCGTGCGTTACTGGCGAGCCGCTGCGACGCCGTCCGAATTGTTGTACCACCACGTACGAGGATGGGCTATGTCCGTGTTGCAAGTGCTACCGCCACTTCCGATTTGTAAGTACCTGCACTCACACTCTCTCAGGTCGACGGGTAATATCTCTCGTCTCTCTTTATCATTCGTCAAGGTGTGCGGCGTTTGCACCACCGTGTATAATACGATTCCTTGAATATACGTTTCCTTATTCTAAAGAAACCTTCTCGTGTGTGGTTATTTCTTTCGACCCGACCTACGCCGCCTCCGCGGGCTCGTGTGAAATACGCGCATAATCTGAGTCGGCCGAGCCGTGCCTTCTGCATGCCCGACGTTTATTTATAATAAACAGGGCCCTTCTGGCCCTGGTTATGACACGACCGCAAGATAATTAAGCGAGTGTTATAACATCTCGGTGTTCTATTATAGCTTTATTATTTTACGTGAATTGACTATTATTAATTTTCTTAATTGATTTTACTTTGAGTTTAACTATTTTTTTCGTGTTAACTTCGCCTTACGTTGTCGTTCCTTATTCTTGTTAATTTGATTTACGGATTTGATCAGCAGCGCTCGGAGCGAACGGTCGTATTTTGCGCGTGCGTCCGGTTACTCGCGAGCAGTATATATAAACTTTGTATATAATTTTTTAAACATGTTCTTTTTGTTTAAATAACAACGTAAATATTGATAAAATGGCGATGTCGGCGAAACCACCTCCGGATAAGCCGGATCACAGTTTTTACAAGTGTCATCCAAACAAAATAGTGAAGACAGTGATTCGTATAATTTGTGAGAATGCATATCATAAAAGTGATTTTGAGAACACTAAAAATCCTGTGTATGTTAGTGAACACGTGATTATCTGCTCAGAACATGTCCTAGGAGACTTAACCTCTAATACTGATCAACATATGCTAAGTGATGTGTCAAAGGAAACCATTGCATTCATAAAAATGAAAAATACAGAAGAAATCAGAGTACAACTACTTTAAGAGTTACACAATAAAACGGCTGAAAAACTTAATACATCAATTGTAAACGAGGAAAGCGAAATGGAGAATCTTGTGGCAGAAAACAGCCTTTTAAAACAACTGGTAGCTGAACTGCAAGACAAAAATCAGCTTTAAAAAGATATAATTGAAATGCAAAAACAAAAAAGCACAGAGTCACAGACAAATATTAAATCATATGCTGATGTTATGAGAGACATGAAGCCGAAACCAAAGCGAATCCCAAATATAATGATCAACGCCAAGGACCATACTCAGACTAATACAATGGAACTGCTCACGAAGTGTCTAGTTACAGAGAAGAATGTGCAAACTAAGTATATACGTAATAAGAATGAAAGCAAAATAGAAATCAGCTGCATGGATACTTAAAGCCTAGAAACACTCGAGAACGTGCTAACAAGTAGATTTAAAAATTTTCAAGTCAAGGTAGAACAACAGGGTAATCCAAAAATAAAAATTATTGGTATAGACAACGTCACAAATATGGATGAACTGGACATTGAAAATGATATTAAAGCACGTAACTTCAACAATTTTAAGAGCTTATGTAAGGTACTGCACATGTACACCAACAAAAGGAACAAAACCAGCACAGTACTAAGGGAATGTTGATTAGATATATACAAGTCAATACGTGAAAACAACAACAAGGTTTTCGTAGGTCATCAGTGCTGTAAAGGCTACGATCTGATTAACATTACTTCTTGCTACAACTGTGGAAGATACGGACATAGTGCATCGAAGTGTAGGAATGATCCTGCATGTATAAAGTACTTCGATAAACACAATGTGAGTGTATCTAAGAAGAATAAAATTGAGTGTGTAAACTGTATATTTAACAATAATAAATTCAAAACAAGCCTACCAACAGACCATTTGCCAACAGACAGACTAAAATGTTCCATACTTAAAAAGAAGATAAAATATATTAACTCTATTGATTACCCAATCGCACCTGTATTACCGTCTTGGGATGAAGCAAGTGCAATTAAGCAAATACACACAATACTAACTAACAGGCTACTTTACGAGAGGTCATTAGTACCAGGAAAGATCGCAGGGAAATTCCAAAGCGCTTCGCAACTCCAAAGCAACAGTCAGCAGATATCTCCAGCAAACCCAGCAGTTTAAATGATTTAATAATGGAAGCACAAATAGACTTGATTGAAGAAATACAAAATAGCATAAATGAACAAGAACGGATTTATAGGGATGTCGAGACCTTTAATAAGGATAGAAGTAGTGATAATGATCTTATCCTATACTTAAACATCAGAAGCCTAAACGCCAATTTCGAAAAGTTACAAATCCTTCTTAAAAGTCTAAAGATAAAACCATATGTTATTGTATGCACAGAGGTATGGAAATTAACACACTATCTATATTACAGAATAAAAGACTACAAATTATATTACAATCACGGCGACATCAACAAAAATGATGGCGTTGTGGTTTATGTAAATGAGAATGTTAAACATACTACTGATACGATAGTAATATATAAGCTGAAAATACTTAACACTAATATCTCACTAAATAATAAAAAACATCTGGAGATCTCATCGTTATACAGATCACACGGACTGAGTTGTATAGAATTTAATCAGAATCTCAAAACCAATTTAGACCTTAAAAAAAATGTAAAAAAACATATTATAGTTGGTGATTTCAAAATAAATATACAGGATTACAATCATGTAAGCACAGAGTTCCTAAACAACTTTCTGGAAAAAGGTTTTCTACCTGGTTTTACAAACACCACCAGACCAACAAACAAACATACAAATGAAGGAACGTGTATTGATAATATCTTTATTAAAACTGATTTCCTGAATACTAAATCGCTTACACTCATGAAGCCTATTACTGATCATTATCCACTATTCTTGGAATTGAAAAATCGAACACTGAAACAAGATAACGAAGAGTTAGAAGGAGACTTTTATCATTAAAACTACAAAAAACTATTTAATACTGCTAAGCAAATAAATTGGTCAAAATTTAAGAATACAAAAGATCCAAACGAAAATATAAACGAAATAATAAAAGAAATTCAATATTATATAGTAATGATCCCAGAAAACTTTGGGCCTGCATTAATAGCAAAATAGTCAAAAATAAAAATAAAAATAAAACTGAGACTACTATTAGTCAACTAAAAACTGACGACAATTCAATAATCACAAATAGGAAGGAAATCGAAAATAAAATGAACGAATATTATTGCAGCCTTGGAGAAACATTAAGTAATAAAATAACCACACCAAGTAATAAAGAACTAGAACTACCTAAAAGCAACCAAAAAACAATCTACATTAACCCAACCAACGAATCTGAAATAATAAAAATATAGACATCATTAAACTCAAAAGCGGAGGTATTGATAAAATAAGTGCAAAGGTACTCAAAACTGTAGCTACTATTATTGCAGACCTCTTGGCCCACGTTATCAATCAATGTATTGAAATAGGAATCTGGCCTGATATGCTGAAGGCAGCTGAAGTAATACCAATATATAAAGCTGGGAAAAAAATGAAATGGGTAACTATAAACCGATTTCACTAATTTCAAATATTGCTAAAATCTTTGATAAAGTTATATACAATAGAATTATAGACTTTGTATATTAAAGTAAGATATTAAGTAAAAATCAATATGGTTTTATGAAAAATATTGGAACCAAAGATGCATTGAACAAGATTTCTAAAACTATATACGAAAACTTAGATAAAAGTACACCGATAGCTATTACATTCCTAGACCTGGCAAAGGCTTTTGACACTGTGAACCATAAAATACTATTAGACAAGCTTTACGCATATGGTGTAAGAGGTAAGGCTCATCAACTTATTACGAGTTATTTAAACGATAGGAAACAAAAAGTACGAATAGGCCCACATACAAGCGATTTCGTAAACGTAAATACTGGTGTCCCACAAGAGACGATATTTGGCCCACTACTTTCTATACTTTGCGTTAATGACTTACTGATAAATATGCCAGAAAACTCTATAATATCCTATGCAGATGACACGGCAGTGATAGCTAATGGAGAAACATGGTCTGAAGTCGAGGTAAAAATGAACAAACACCTTGAAGATATTTCTACATGGCTTAGGCTAAATAAATTAACTTCAAATGTTCAAAAAACAGTATATATCACTTTTGGAAATTATTGCAATAGCGTGCCAAAGAAAATTGAATATCATGAAATACTAAAGATAGTGATCGAAACGAAATACCTAGGATTAATATTTGATTATAATATGAGATGGGATAAACATATTGAACTACTCATAAGTAAGACTAGATTACCTCATTTTTATTTTCAGTAAAATTTCCAAATTCATGAATACAACTACTTACTAGAATAATTTACTACGCATTCTTTCACAGTCTGATTAATTATGGAATAGTTGCGTGGGGTGGTGCTTATTAAAATTATTTGCAACTGTTACGAACGGTTCAAAAAAGAATTCTAAGAATTATAAATAAAAATACCTTTCAAAAAGAAAATCCACTTAACATACAGCAATTATTCGCATACGAAAGTCTAAGGTATCATTACAATAACCTTAAAGATCAGTTTATTAATTCAACAAGCAGAACAAGACATAATCTTATAATCATACCGATGTATAAAAAAACGGTTAGCACAAAAACGCTACATCAAAGCTATCAACATCTATAATAAACTACCAAATGATCTCAAAATCATAGACATGCGGAGAAAAACAAACATCAGAAAAATACAAGACTGGTTAAGAATTAATGAGTGAAAAAACCAATACCACAACAATAGACTGCAAGCAACTTAAAATATGGCTTTCTGAGATATGCAACCAAGATCGATGTGAGAGAAGATGTGTAATATCCTCAAAAATACAGGAGTTAATACAGCAAAGAAAAGAAATGATAAATAATGGACAAGGAAATGCAGAAAACTCTGTGTATTTAGATATTAGAACCTATATTTGCGCAAAAGGCAAATGTAATTCATAAGATATACGCAAATATCGACGTATCTCCATCTACAATTACAACAACGATAGTTTAGACAATATAACTAACGATATGGTAAATATCTGGATGATCAGAACTAGAAACAATAAAGATAATATCAAATTCATAAAATTTGTTAAAGGAACATGCAATGACTTGGAAAACACCAAAAATCCTAATGTTGAAAAATATAAACCAATTGAAACGGTTTTCTCCATGATAGATGGAATGGCTGCAGAAAATAACAACAAAGCAGCACATAAAATCACGGAATCAGACAGCCATAGAATGATCTATGGCGATATTAACTACCTAGGAGCTAACAAAGCCTTTTTCTACTTTGACAGAGAAATAAGGGAAACAGGTTTTTACAAACTCAGTATCTGCTCTTAAATTACAATCACCGTATAAAGACATAGTAATAATAGATGAAATAATTTTCACGTCAGACTGTAAGTGTGACTCATCTAATCAGCACAAAGAAATGTTCCCACACTATAGAGTTACCTGTGCTGTTGAACTTACGTGCTCGGCTAGGCTCAACTCAACAGAGAAAATATCATACATAAGAGAAAAAAATGCAACAACGGATAGATTTATGACTGCAAGACAAATGTTAGTGCAAAACTGGTGAAATAGTGCAAAATGTGAATGCTGTGAAAAGTGTCTTTATACATAGTTTTCATTATACAAAGTTAGAATATAATATTTTAAATGTTAAGTTTTTTTTTCCTTGACAACTCCAAATTATAATACAAAAACATAGAATCTGAAAAATTCTGCAATCTAATCTTATTTACACCAAGTCATAGAATCACTTACGAATACCTAAGAAACTCTTAACAAAGTTTCATATAAAATTATTAAAACGATTGTGTCACTGTTAAATTTTTTGTCAGAAAATAATATATATTGTTATCAGTGTTGGGACGAAGAGAGTCTAAGGAGTCTCATAACCTCACCTATTTTTGTATGAATGTTAAGCGAGTGGTATGAACAGTGTCTGGAAGTCCGACATGGTTTCATGCTATCCCTAAGCATGAATGGAGATCGTATGGTATGTTATATGACTGGAAGTTATTGCTGAAGAAATAGCAATAACTAACCAGTACTCTCAAGTATTTTTAGTTTTGTTAATCCGGACCTGCGGATAGGAAATATTGTTTTCCTCTGCAGGATTGCTTCGTTGTGTGCTATTGTGCAAATAATATATACTTTGTATCGAATGCAATTGTTTTGTAACTCTGGAGTTAAATAAATAAATACATAAATAAATTCGATTAATTAATGAATTTATTGAATTTGTTATAACTTTTTATATACTTCATTCTAGTAGGAAGGGTATTGATGAATTTACTTTATAATAACCAATCTTATTAGTTTTTAGTATTTTAAGAATGCGAAAGGAAGTGAGCATTTCACAATTCGCAATCCGCGACTCATCGCGCGCGCCCCACTCTCACGAGCAGTCCAGCATATCACTGGGTCAACAACTCCCTGATGACGACACTGATGATCGCCAACGAGCTCATTGCTCTGGATCATGCAGACATCGCCAGCAGCCGATCGCCGTCGTCCAGCATGCAGATTGAAAGGGTCTCACTCAAGAGGAGGGACTAGGCGCTTTAGTTGAGCTGGCGCTTATACAGGGTGTCCCATTTTAACTTAGACAGCTGAATAACATGACAAATTGCAATCTAATCAAAAAATGTTTCAGACAAAAGTTGTTGGGCATTGAGGGGCTGACCCTTCTGTGACCTTGAATATGTCCTTGAACTTCATTTTGAAGGTCAACTTTCGTTTTTTTAATATAACCCCTATTTTTGACCTCGGATTCGAAAAGAGCGCGAAATTTTACGTCCAGATGAGCTTTCGCGTTATTGGTCAAAGTAAACTATACAATTAATTTCAAGGTCAAATTTTTTGTTTGGGGCATAAAGCTTACAAAGACTACATCAGTGACAATGTTCAATGATATAATATGTACTTTTATTGTGGACAACTAAAGGACAATGTAATACATCTTCAGAAGAAATGCAAACCTTGCCCCTAGGTACAAGTCAACACAGAGTCAAACACTTATTGATAAGGAGACCCCTTTTCCGCGATGTTTACAAGTGCATATTTTCATGAAACTTGTAAGCACCCCCGGAGCCGACGACGAGGACGTAGGGGGTCTCCCGGCTTCATTTCTTTGGCCCTTAAAAGGGCCGATTTGTGGTTGTGTTGCTATCCAAAGAGGAAGCCAATTAAGATCATGTTGTAACACAGCCAGTTAAGGCAAGATCGTGTAGTGACTCAGTCACTTAAGGCAATATCACATTGTTATCAGCTCTCTCCGCATGAAGTAGATGCTCAAAGTGTGCACCATTATTTTCTAAGCACAACAGTAATCGACGGCGAAAATTATGTTGTACATTTCTAAGCATTTGGAGGGTTATCGCTCTACAAGCTCTTCTTATTCTATTCATCATATTCAGTCTTATCGTTGGAGCTTCACTATACACAACATCTTTTACGTATCCCCATAAAAAAAAATCTAGCGGGTTCAGATCTGGTGATCTAGGGGCCACAAAACTGGTCCACCTCGTCCTACCTATCGATTTGGAAATTGTTGATTCAAAAATGTCCGTACAATACGACCATAATGAGCCAAAGCACCATCTTGTTGATACCATAAGTTTAGTCTTATTGCAAGAGGAATATTCTCTAGGTATCCTGGCAAATCATTTTCCAAAAATTCTAAATACATTTGACCATTAATGGTACGTTCAAAAAAATGTGGTCCAATTACTTGGCCATTGCAAATACCGACTCATACATGTAAACTCCAACGATGTTGATGAAGCACCTCACGATACCAATGTGGATTTTCTGGTGACCAATAATGGCAATTATGCCTATTGAGACTACCATTGCTTATGAATGTCGCTTCATCACTGAAACAAACATTCCAAAAAAATTCTGAATTTTGATCCAACATCTCAAGAGCCCATCTACAAAAATGTAATCTGAGTTCGTAATGAGCCTCACTTAATTCCTGTACCAAAGTAATGTGATACGGATGGTAATTGACTGATCGTAACAATCTGTGAGCTGTATTTCGAAGGACTCCCAATTTCCGTTCTATTTGACGGGTACTAATACAGGGATTTTGGTGAACCATAGCCAAAACTGCAAGCAACCTAGGGTCGTTATTATTCTGAAGCCTATTTCTCTGTCTTTGGCGATGCAGTGGATTATTGCAAGATCTTCTTTCGATATTTATCACTTGTTGAGCAGTAGGATAACGGCGATTTGGAAACCGCTCCGTATAAGTTTGGACAGTAAGTCTGTAATTCCTACCACATTCACCGAAAGTTATAAGAATATCGACTACTTCATTAGGCGTACAATTTGCCATTGCAATGACAAGAATTTTATCAGATTAATTAATGTTCAATTACAAATGTGCAAAAGAATACATAAAATCTAGTGAATTAGGATACTAGGATACTACACTAAATGGATACAATATTGGAGAGATACAACAACAAAAGGTGTAAGCACCTTAAGTATGTAAAGCGACCCTAGACGAATAAAAAAAATACTGTGGGGTCAGAGTTTGAATAAAAAGTTCACGTATTCAAAAGTCGATAAATAAATAAAAAATACTACTTCAGTGTCATTTTGTAATTTCAATATGAAACAATCTACTAAGATTTTTTACATAAACACAAGACTGCTGCTTCATTTAAAGTCGATCAGTGGAATTTTAACATTCGGGGTCATGGTCAATTTCAGAAAAAGTTCACATCGTCTCCTATAGCGAAAGCTTATCTGGGCGTGAAACTTCGCGTTCTTTCAGAATCCGAAGTTGAAAACACAGAACATGTTCAAGGTCATGAGAAGGTCAACACTTTGATACCCAATAACTATTGTCTAAGGACAGTTTGAAAAACCCGGATTTACCAGCTTAATGTCCCAAACAGAAATTTGACCTTGAAATGACTTGTAGAGTTTACTTTGACCCCTAACGCAAAAGCTCATCTGGACGTAAAATTTCGCGCTCTTTTCGAATCCGAGGTCAAAAATAGGGAGTTATATTCAAAAAACAAAAGTTGACCTTCAAATGACCTTGAAAATGAAGTTCAAGGACATATTCAATGTCACAGAAGGGTCAGCCCCTCAATGCCCAACAACTTTTGTCTGAAACATTTTTTGATTAGATTACAATTTGTCATGTTATTCAGCTGTCTAAGTTAAAATGGGACACCCTCTATAGACCTGGGAGCGAGCGGGGATCGTGCCGCCTAAATTACTTTCACATTCATACATTTACACAGACATTCACACCTATATACAAAAACCATTGCGCTGGGCCGCCGCTCCGCTACTCCTACTCTCGCGCCGCTGCGCTCGCCGCTCGGTAGATATACAGCGCGTGTTGCGAGCTCTCCATCTTCTGCTGCTACCTTCTTCTACTGCCGCTCGCTGGCTCGTGGCGCTGCTGGTGTTGCGTTGTCAGCTGTTAGCTGAACCGAAGCGTTTGGTTGGGAGTGGGAGAGCGCGATATACTTGGGTAAAATCTATAATTTTGTTTAAAGATTTTTAGTTTCTAATTATAATTTATATTTTTTATTCGGAGCCTGTTCGGGGTACTGTTACATAGTCCCCTAGTGAAAATTTTTTGAAGATTGAAAAACTTTCACTATACTCCCAGAGAAAAAATGATCAAAAATGTATTCATATGTGTATATAAACATATTTATTTGAATATATTTGGGTATAAAACACAAAAATCTTTTTATTTGCAAATGAATCCTCACTACCTGGTATCCCGGACCTGAACTACTATAATTAAAAATCATTGTAAAAAATAATAAACTTATTTAGAATCTGTCGTCAAAATTACGACACAGATTCAGAAAATATTCACTGCTTTTCTGTAATAAGATTAATATATCTTACACTCCAGGACCGAGAAAAGTTGTGACCGTTTCAAACTATGCTTAAAATTAATTTACAAGTGTTAACGCAGTATAATAATAGTGTTGATAGTACGTGTTTCAATTTTGAGGCTCCTTGCGATTATAAACCGTGAGGAGCCTCTGGAATAGTCGATTCCATTGGCACTGCTCCTTCTGGAGGTTTTCTGTCCCCCCACTCCTAGGAATTTTATTTTTCTTTTCGTAATAATTTGAAAAGCGAAATGGAATTAGATTTTGAAATAATTTTGTTTTGTATTTAAATGCTAAAAATCTTCCTGGCTTCTTACATAATACTTTTTGGTAATTGTGTAGTAATTTTGTAAATTTATTGATCGTTTCTGGATGTTTTACTATAAAGGACTTTAGTTTGTCGTCGATTTCCTTATCAATAATATGGTAAGGATCGATAGATGAATTATGATTACTATATGAACACATTAATTAATTTAAAGATTTTTGGCATCAGGCTTTATTTAGCACTGGCCGGTTTTGTGAGTGAAGATGAATACTATTGGTTGTATCCTCCTCAATTGTCTCTTTATAGCGATGATCGAGATTTGATTCTAATAAACTTTTGTTTTTGTTAGGTAATTTTTCAATTTTATCATTCATATCAGTTTTAATTTTATCATATTTAATATCCATAAGAAAACCCAGAATAATTGTAATAGGATTCGGTTTTAAAGTTGTATCTTGTTTATAAAGAAAATAATCAATTGGTTTGTACGAGGCACAAGAGGCAACTTTTATTGGTTTTTTGGCAAACCCCAAGTGTCTTCTAGGCATGTATTTAATGTTACGTCAAAGCAAAAGTCACTTGAACTAGATATAGAAGCGATTAGTTTTGGTTTTGTACCCGTTTCTTTAATAGAAATATTTTTCGTTTGAGTATCTTTTGCTTCGATCACATTTAGATTTTGCATTTGTGGTTCTTTCTTTTGAAATGTGGTTTTATTTTGGAAGTTTAACTGTTGGTTAGACAGTTTATAATTGTTCTCTGCGGTTTCTGTGTTTGTATTATCAAGGTTTGAATTTTGAAAAAGTGATTTTCTGTGACCGTAACCATTATCTTTAAATGCCAAAAGTTCAAAGAATGCATCTTGACTTTGTATATTTTGTGATTTTACTGTGAATCGAATATCCCAGTCGAAATGATTTGAGATTTTCCGAACTAACTCGGCTTCCGAGAAATTTCTTTCTAAGTCTTGTGCGAAACCCCATACATATGTGGTATATTCAAGACGAGAGTATTTAGAACCACTATTGTATCGGTTATATTCTACTTTGCGTGACCACTCATTTTGAATGTCTTCGTTCCAAAATCGAGCCTTAAATTTTCTGTCGAAATCTGATATAGAGTTAATTGTTCGCTGTGCTATATCGAACCACGAAGAAGCTGCGTTTTCTAATGTTTGGCTAATTATTATATTCATTTCGTCGCCATTTACATTTAAAACATCTATGTATCTTTTAAGATCGCGCAAATACCGCATAGGTTTTTCTTTGTCGTCGGCTTTGAACGTTGGCGGTTTTAGTTTAGGAGATTTCGATGTGAGGCTTAAGATTGTGTTATTTCCGTCTAAAGTAATTTCATGACTTTAAGACTGAATTTTGTTAATTTTACTTGTTAACGTTTAAAAATCTTCTGCGAAGGATTTATTCGAATTTTCGATACATGTTTTTAAATTTCGTAAAGTTACATCGAATTTGAGAAGTGTGTTATTATATGTTGTATGTTCAACCTCAAGTGATTTGATATTCGATTGAGTTATTTTTAATAAATTTTGACTTGTATTCGTCAAAGCAGTTAGTTTTGTGGTTATGTCTTTTTTCAGATCCATTAATAAAACTTCCGCCTCCTTTTCATGTTTTGATATAGCCATATTCATTAGGGCTTTCACGTCTTCAGAAGGGCTTGTTTCTGGTTGAGCCTCGAGACGGAGTTCGAGGCGGCCCCTTCTACCACCACACGCGGCCAGACGCACCGCCTAGCGAAGCACCACGACGTGGCGAGCACAAGGGGAGCTTAGAAGCTTAGTCACTTTCGTGAATCAGTCACGGCCTGGCCGCCGGTGCAAACAGACCTAGTCATCTTGTACATAGTTTAATATAATCTAGTCACAATCAGCACTCAGTATTATCTTTATTCTCTGTACCCTGTCAGTTCGTCCTTTCCTACCCCATCTCCTATCAGGGAGCGTAGAAGAAGAGATGCAACCTATCAATCTCTAAATATGTACGTATACCGTCATAATTTTAGAAGTGCACTACCGATCGTAATAAAATTTGACCCGCATATATATTCACTGATTCTGAATTCAGGAAATTTTTTTTTCATGATTCTGACAGTTTTATGGTTATTTTTCAATTTTAAAAAAAATATATTTGCTCATTTTAAAAATATGCTTAATACAATGAATCCAGCAATAGTGTTTGTAAAAGAGCATTGAATCGTCTACTTTTTTCTGCAAGATTTTCAAGATTGACCATTCCGTTTAATTGTTATTATAAAAGAGGCGATTAAAAAAAATTTAATATCTCCAAAACTAAATTGTCAAATAATTTAAAAATATTTATGACAATAAAAAACAATAATATTTATTTGCTGTAAAAATTTGAAGCCTTTGTGGCGACTAGTTTTTGATATGAAAATCGAAAACAAAAAGTAATGTAGGAGTAAAAAGGCTTAAATTAAGTTGAAATTTTATGCAAAAATAGATCTTTTGATCACATCAGCTTGGGTTTTTTGCAGCTTATTAAACCATTTAGTTTAAAACATATTAGGATTCAAATTTGTCTCTCACCTTGTATACCCTGTATGACTGAACATTATTATTTTTGTTAAACCTTATAACTCCCTAACTAAAGTTCAGAATATTTTCAGAACATTTATGATTATATGAGGTTATGACGACCCCATAGTATATACAGTATTGAGATTTAAATTTTTTAAAGAAAATTATATGATTTGATATTATGCGGGTTCTCCTTCAGTAATATAATTAAGACTGAGAGTATTTTAAAAATCATTAATATACTGTATTGTTACTAGTATAGAGTACAACGAAAAGGTGACGGATTCCGGGCTTGAACCGAGATCCTCTGGCTTGAAGGGCAGATATTTTGTTGTCGCGCCACGGCATATATTATCGTTTGTCGTTCTTTTATTATACACCATAAAGCATAATTTTTTGAAATCGTTTTAATTTAGATATATAGAATATATATATATATATATATATATATATATATATATATATATATATATTAGAACTATACACTACTTTAATTTTAAGTAATTTTAAAGGCAGATTCTAAGAAAATAGTCAAAAATTAAAAAATATCGTTTTTCTGCGTGACAGAACTTTAACAAAAGGAAATAACCACAGAAGCGTAGAAACATTTTTATTTTAAAGTATTGTTCTAAATATAAAACTATTGAGCAGTTCACCAACTTCCATTACACGAGTTAGCTCAATTATCGACAATCGCTCTACCACTGATTGCGGATACTCAAAAAAAGATTTTAATTTTTAGTACAAGATGGAAAAATTGTAGCCAGATACTTCAGTAGGTGTAAGTCACATTAAAATTTTAAATCAGCATTTGTCAAACTTACCCAATTTGCAAAAATATACCACTGAATATTAGAGTTACAAAATCTATTGGTACAGATAGTAATGATGCCGCATTAACAGATTCGAAAACCGCTGACATTAAATAGCCTATAATGAGTAAAATTCTATACATTTTTCAAACTTCTAATGCAACGTCTTGATTAAATTAATGATAAAATAAGATGGATTTACCAATAGCTGATGCAGAAAAGGCACTTAATATGATCGGAGTAATAAATAATAAGAAGTTCTCATAATTTCCATTAAAACCTACGACAACATAAATAAAACTTGAGTAAATAAGTGGTTGAATTATTGCACCTGGAATCTGAAAAAAAATCACAAATTTTCAGGACATGTAAATAAATAAAATACGTTTATATATATTAAATAAATATAAGTTTAGATATAATTATTGGATATGCGTACTATTACGGATGCAAGCAAAGTATAAGCTAGTGTCTCGTTGATAAACATACGCGAAAGCGAACACAGCAGACTCGGCGCGAAGTTAGCCGCACGACATAAAGTCGAGTCCGCACGACGCAAATAAGCAGTTGGACCACTGCCGACGAAACAGTCTCGTGTGCAAACATCCTGACGTATCTCTGCACCCTATGCCACTGAGCGCGCACAGGGTTCAGGAAGTAGCAAAACGCCCACCGACGATTCGCCGAGTCGTGCGCTCACGTCTCAGTAAATTTGAGGTTAACCTCTCACTTCCGAAACAACCTTTACGCCGACGTCTCTCGACTCCTTTTGTCACTGTGTGCGCACAGGAGGACGAGGCCAGCGACGAGGATCCGCAGAGTCATGTTTCCACGTCTCTGCAAGTCCGAGGCTAACCTCGAAACACCGTGATATCAATCTGACTGCCACTGTGCGCACACAGGGCAACCGAAATCGTTATCATGCAGCGCATTTGGATCGACGTAACCGTGCACAGATCGTCATCGCATAACTGTAATCGGACTGAGGCTTTATAGTCGCACCAAAATATTGTAACCACGCCTATTAAATTTACTTAACTTGTACAGGCGAAGTCTTCCTAACCACGTGGTATATTATTTCCGTTACAGGTGTGCCTTATCATAAGTTACCCTTAAATATTTTCCCCTAACCAAATCCTGCATCCGACTGATTACCCAATGCCGGGAAAAAGTAGAAACGTTATAAAAAAGCCGGATAATTTCTTTATTTGTGCAATGAGATTCGGGTGGATGTACTGCCTCAATAAGGCGCAGCTTACCGCCAAACTTCTGGGGAAAATCCTCGATAGCGAAGAGACTGTAGTAAAGCTTTGCCAACGTCTGGAAGAATTCACCGATAAACAAGAAAATCCAGTGGGGTACGACGAAGAAGCCGATTTATAGCAAGATTTGGAAATGAAACGCTCTAAACTAATCCAACGATCCCTTGAAAAAACTCGACGAAAAGGAGGCTCGCCCACACCAACCGGAGATCCTCCAGAATTGTTACCGGGCGAGAATAAAATTCTCGATCAGATACGCAAGTGGAACTGCCATTTTCAAGACAAAGACATCTACACCTTTTTAGAGAGGGTTCGAGAATTACAGGCATCCTATGGATTTACCAGTGAACAATTTTTACAGGGAGCCCCGGAACTACTTTGAGGAGAAGCCCACAAGTAGCAGCGTAATTACGCCAGCGACTGTCGTATCTGGGAAGATCTCGAGGACAGACTCAGAAACTTCTACTTATCGAGGGGGGAGCGACGCAATCTAACTAGGCAAATCGCCGAGAGAATACAGAAACCCAACGGAAACATAAAGGCTTACTGCAATGCTCTAACGACCCTAATAAGACGTAAAGGAGAATATACTTATATTATAACATGAAACTCAAACTATAGTTGAGAGTACGCAGAAAAGAGATCCATATGTTCCTCAGCCAATACAACGAATGGAAGAATACGAGAATATCGACAAGAATGGAAAACGGCCATCAACAGTGCATCCACGAGCAAGAACATCAGGACCACAAACTACTATAACCGAGCAATGTGCTGTTGGCGATGTGAAATAATAATGTACTTAGTACAAAAATGTATAATATTATCGATGTTAAACATAAAAATAAATTTCAAACCAAAATTACACGGTATTGTATTCCTTAAGCCATAATTCCATAATGCCATGGACGAATGTAAAATAATCTCTAATAAACTCCTACAATTATCAGCAACCAGAGTAAGCTTAAGCTAACCCTTTACGTTATATCTAAGCCATAAACATATGCGACTTTTGATCCATTGGAGTCATTGGCATTCCTGGTCTAGTGGCGTGAGTCGCTGGCTGTAGATTTTTTGATTCAGGGTTCGAATCTCGATCCGAGAATTTTTTTTTACCGAAATCAATATCGTGCTACATTTTATATTTTATTATTGTGACGAGTCACGAGTCTCGCACATGTAAATATGTGTGAAGGCGGCCGCAATAAACACGGCATGCGCAGCGAGCGCGCGCGCGCAACGAACGAAAGGCGAATCCGCACGATGCGGAATGAGCGCGCGCGCAACATTCGCAGAGCGAGTATGCACGAACGCGGAGCGCGGCAGCCGACGAGCAACTCAGCGACGACGCACCAGGCGGCGCAAGCAGCGTAGGCGGTGTGCCTATACATATCCACGCCGCGCGACTTTATAGGGCGGATCGCGCGGCACGATAAGCAGTTCTACTCGAGCTTTACTACGGGTAGTATCGTGTGCACACGTTACTACAAGGAACAGCCTGAGCGTGAGCCCACAGGGTTGAGGGAGTAGCAATTACACCGGGGACGATCCACCCAGTCGTGCGCTCAGGTCCTGGTGAAACAATGGTAAATTCCTACTTGCGTACACGACTCCACAAATCCGAGTGATAACCTCAAAATCCGCCACCGATCCGTCATACCGCCACCGTACCGAAACACCGTAGCCGTGAACACCAAATTATTCTTGTAACGAAATCGCGTAGATATTCTTGTAAATTATCAACCGCGTTAGTTTAAACAATTCTATTTGTAAAGGCGAAATATTTTTAACAAGACACATAATTGACTTCTGTTTTAGCCGGGATTTAATAACTGATTCCAAATTGCTATTCTTTACTTAAGAAATATTTTTTATTATTATTAAAAATATAAAAACAGACTCTTTTCTTGCCCCTTTCCCCTATCCTGATCCTGGAACCAACTGACTATCCAGTCTCTTGGGGAAAGTTAAACCGTTACATTATTAAATATTAAAAATTGAAATTATGCCCTGTTATATAAAAAATAGCGGCTGAGTAACAAAACAAATAACATTTTAGGTTTTTTTATTTTGTTTGGCTTTGGTACATTTTGGTTTTTTCTTTGGTGTAAGTTAATCACTTGTAGATACAGCCTTTTTCCTTTTATTCGATGTAATATTTTTTTTCTTTTTAAGGGATTCGCAATGCTAAACATGAAAATCTTGTTCATGATCAGGAGCACATAAAAGCTTTGACAACTTACTTTTCTCTCTAGTTCTTTCTTTCTCTATAGAATCATTTTTATTAGATTATTTAGTTATAAGAAACATTCGCGTTGTTAAATAAAAAGATATTATCCAATGCGTTAATATTTCTTTGTGCTGCTCGCAACTGACTGACGGAAGTGGTGCTAATTTTTGGCTTTCTGACGTTATTTGAAACAGAGTGTCGGCATTTATTTGTCCTGAATTTATGACCTTTAGCGTTGCCCTTTCCAATATACTGATTTATTTAAATAAGTTAGCAGAAGGTTTACACAAATAACCTTTCGTACGCATTCGAATAAGCTTACATGCATCTGTTACAGTTTCCTTTTCCTCTACAGACAATGTAAGCGTCGCTATGCAGTCTTTGCAAAGGCTACATTTTTTTTCCCGATTGGGTTTCAGAAAAACGTGTTCCTTTGCGCGCCACGAAGCCTGCAACGAACGTCAAAACATAATCGGACGTAGAGTATTTAAAATAGTCATGATCTTTGAGGATTTCCGCAGCTTCAGAAAGCGTATCTATAGATTCTATAGTCTATAAAGAATGATATCGTCATATAAGAAAAGGTAATTTATTAATGTATAGCTTATTTATATATGAACCATTATACGTTTAGTTATAATTTTGTATACACATACAATTATTCGTATTAAGTATAATGCTACTGATATAGGAAATCGACGGTGGCTGAATAAGAAAAAATATTAATTTAGAACGTGGTTGTGAAAAACACCAACTTTGCATTAATTGTTCTTTCTATAACTCAACTTTTCTTTTAGATTTTTATCTGCTAAACTAGTATATTGTGTACCAAGGGCGTAAAGTGGCTTTTTTAGGCCGAGTGTGGAGTTTGCAGTACGAGCCGCAGACGAGTACTGCAACCACACGAGACACGAGGCCAAAAAGCCCACTTAGCCCTTGATGCACACCATATTTTTTGTAACACAAGTACGGATTTTTGCGTTTTTTTGACATATTGAGTGGGACTAATGCAACTTTTTTCAGATGCGGCGACCACACTCTTAGTAGATTAATTTTTTAATTTGTTGAATACAGAAAAAAGGGTGTATATGTATTTTTATCATAGAATTTATTACAAATACATATAGAAAATTTTCTGAGAAATTTTAGCGGGCGTTTTTCATTTTTTTTGGCCGCATATGCCGCATTTGCGGGCAAAAAAAAATGAAAAACGCCAGCTAAAATTCGCTAAAAGTTTCTCCTTAAATTTTTTGATCACTTTTGCGGGTCTCAGACACGTAATAATGCATTTTTGACCCCATAGGCCAAAACTAAGGGTGGATTCGTGTTCAGCGGGAAAAAATACATGCGAATGAGTTTTGTTATTAATTTTTTCTCTGTCCCTGCAAGTTTTAAGGACATATAACTGCTATTCCGTAGTCATATTCGTGTACTGTCGGAGCTGCACCGGTCCACCATTTTGAATTTCGCAAAAAGGCCACTCAGTAATAGAAACTAGATACAATAAGCTAAATTTTAGGCCTGGGCAGGAATCATTTCGAGCCTCTGATTTTTGGACAGAACGGGTGGTCGGTTTCAAAAAGAATGACCCATATATATATATATATATATATATATATATATATATATATATATATATTATTTAAACCTAGTTATTATATTGTAACATTTCTTTTTTTTAGATCTACAATTTTTTCAACACTTACAACGTGTAACTTTGAAATTTGAACTTTAGAATTTGGAAAATCTGTTTCACGAGCTTGTACAGATTTATTTTGCTCGATTTGCTCTCCAATGGCTATTGTGATAGACGATGCGACATCTAATATTGCAAAATATTATAATGTATATTGTTAATTGCGTTGTTATTGTGTTGTATATTTATGCATTTTTTTCATTTTATTAGAACGATATTCGGTAAAACAGTTATTTGATCATAGTAACTCACTACTTGAGACTTCTCCTAGTTGCGATTCGTTGCATGCCAGCATGCATTCAGTGGTCTTTTCTGCTTATGACGGTATTTTGCGGTACAGGGCATTCTACAGAGTAGACATTAGCGCTATTGCTTTCTCCAAGAGAAAGCTTTGTGATGGTGAAAAAATCGATATCCAAGATTTTGATAGATTTCGATGTTTTCGAGCCGTTTGATGCCTTGATTTTGATGGCATCTGGGCGCGGGGGTCTCACTCCGGTCTTAGGTTCTGCCATACCTTTGGCCGGTTTGCTGGCACCTCTCTGCTGTTGTTATTGCTGCTGCGGCTGGCTGCCCTTTGTCTTCTTCTTCTTCTTCTTACCCTTCTTTACTAAGGTGGCCCAGTCAGGGACTCTTGACTAGCCATGCATGTCGCCGTCCGCCTTCCTCTTTTTCGCCGCTCCTTCTCGCGATTCTCTCCTAGTAATCCGCCACTTGTAGCATTAGATGCTACAGGGGCCGAGTGACCAACCCCTGCAGCACTGCGGTCAATTGATGACGACGCCTGGGAGCCCGCTTGCTCACGCCCTGTAGACGCCGGTACTGGGGTATCCCTCCCCTGCACCGTAATGTTGTTCTCCTTCACTACACTTTCCATATTTGGTTTATTTTTGGGGTTCCTTACCCTAGCCGTTTTTTTGTCCACCTCGTGTATTTTATTTCCACGATGCCCTCCACTAGTGGCGAGCGTTCCCCTATCCACAACCTGGGGAGGCGCCAGATGGGAGAAAACAGCAAAACTCCGCACTAGTGTATGTATGTATGTATGTATGTATGTATGTATGTATGTATGTATGT
>QLSS01000243.1:119218-133019 GCA_024372645.1 Trichomalopsis sarcophagae
GTATGTATGTATGTATGTATGTATGTGTGTATGTATGTATGTATGTACGTGTGTGCGCGAAAATGGTTACCACGATAACTCCTGAACGCATTTATATTTTTCGCTGAAACTTTACAGGCTTATCAAGTATGATCTAATAAAGAACTGATTTAGAGTTTGAATGTAAACTAATATTTTTCGTTTGAATGTAAACTAACATTAATTTAGCGTACGCGAAGTATAACAAGCCCTATGAATAACTGTATGGTTTTCCATGACGCCAATTGAAGTAATACAGTAAAAGCACTTGGTATTAAATTCGTATAAAAGTATAAAATATATCTAGAAAAATCTGATAAAAATAAGTTAATTCAAAACAATGTAAGGTTAACTATGAAAATGAATGCAATAACGTAAAAGAGTCCATCCATGTATGTATATATATATATATATATATATATATATATATATATATATATATTTATAGGCTTCGAAATTGTTTTGTAGTTGTATCTTATGTATCTTGTATTGTATCTTTATTTTATGTATTTTGTATTGTATCTTATGTAGTTGTTTTGTATCTTCGCATCGTGTGTCGATTCACGCATTCTAATATTTATGAGCATGGCGGTCATGAACTATACTATTATAAGTATTTGCTAAGTTTTTAATATTTTCATTAAGAAGCTTTAAAACGATTTTCTTAATCATCACATCTCTTGGAGAAAGCATACTGTTAATGAATCAGCGGTTTTTTCTGTTATTTTTCCTGAAACGAAAGTCAATGCAGTATTGATAATAATTATAACTCGTTCAATTAATTGATTTCCCTTTTGATTATTCGCACGAATATCATTTGGCTTCTTACAACGTCCCGTAATATTCGATAGCCGCAGTTTACAGTTAAATTAGCTTCTAACTGAATAAGATTATCGTTAGACCTATAGCTAAATGTGCGTTTGGTTGAGCTAATGATTTCATTTAGTGCTCAAAACGTTGTCGGAAAATAAAAATGACCCCGCGTTTTTAGTATATTAAACGGTTTATTACGGACTAGTTGAGTCAGTAGTAAATTAATTTGCGAGTATCGTTAATAGCGCGCATGACTCGGTCTCTTCAGTTATATTTTTTGTGCTCTGCTAAGGCTCGATAGCTGGAAAAATCGATGGTATCGAACCTTTTTTCAGCGAAGGTTTGTCTTTTTTCAATCTATACAATATACTACCATCTTCCATAACATATACAAATTCTTCTTCCACTTCTTCTTTTTTAGAGTACAAATCACAGACCGAATGATGTTTTCGTAATGAGATGACACCAGGAATTACTCTTTGCAATGACTGCAAAGCTTTATCCTACTACATGGAAATAGAAATTGAACGTATTCACTATTGTAATTTACACATTTAACAATAATACCGACGTAGGTTTAAAGAAGGATAGACCTTTTTCGCTCTTTCCAACACTTTGCTTTCTTTTTGTTGTGCATCCTCATACGAAGCACTACTGCATTTGAATAAATGATCAAATCAACTTGTACACAAATCACATTAAACTTGAAAACTTCTTCCTTCAATTAACAAAATAACAAGACATGCACGTTTAGTAGGCTTTGAAGCAAAACAACAAGTGAACTCCACTGCCACCAGCACACGTCGCAGAACAAAAACAAATGTACTTTATTAGCGAGTCTCCGTTTGACGCGTTTCTTGAAATCCGTAGTTATTTCAAAAGCGTAGGGGAGCGAATTCCAAAAAAATATGTAATGCGAAAAACTTTCTTCTGTACACACAAAAGCGGTACAATACGTATACTTACCTGTTTTAGGCTTGTTAAAGGATATTGACAGATCTGCGTTTATTATAAGCTACAGTAATTTGTTTGTTGAATCTTATATTAGTTAATAGGTTAAATCCTATTATTAACAAAATTACGAAACTTGATATACGACTAAATATTATAGCACCAACAATTGCAATCGTGCTAAAGTAATGTACAACATTATACGTGTAAATATTTTATACGTTATAAATTTAATTACTCAGTCGCTATTTTTTTTATATAACAGGGCATGATTTCAATTTTTAATACTTAATAATAAAATATAAAATGTAGCACGATATTGATTTCGTAAAAGATCTGCAGCCAGCGACTCCAACTAGACCACGAATGCCAATGACTTCACTGTATTGAAAGTCGCATATGTTTATGGCTTAGGTATAACGTAAACGGTTTGCTCAAGTTTACTCCGGTTGCTGATGATTGCAGGAGTTTATTAGTGAGGTATACATTTTATCTCTATATACAGAGAAAATTCGTTATTTTTATTCGTCCATGGCATTATACTTATGGCATAAGGATGTATACAATACCGTGTAATTTTGATTTGAAATTTATTTTTATTTTTAACATCGCTAATATTATACATTGTAACGGGGTTCGCCATCGGGGGAAAACTCGGTGATATTCAACTGGATCATAATCTCTCGGTGCGACGGAGAACTCTCTCAACGTCTGTGATTTACCCGCTTTGCAACGCAGCTCGCTGCTAGAGCTGTTTCGCGAACGTCGTGTTCGCACGTGTGCTACCTCTCCGCACTTTCCTCTGCGGAGCCGGCTTCTCAGTTTTGCGTTGCAACCGCTTGTTGCAACGCCCGCGGAGGCGGCGGTATTCGCGATGAGGACGTAGGGAACGGGAGAGAACAAGTCGGGAAAATAAATCTAATTCCGATTAAATTCAAACAAAATAATGATATACTGTACGGCCAATATTTTCTCTTTACAAACGTGCGCCGAGTCACCTCAATGTCGACTCGGCGTGGAGAGTATCTCGCGAAGCTTACGCGCGCGAACAAGAAGGCCGTTACTTGGTGCCGCTGCACCAAGTCACAAAGTTGTAGACGCTGCTACCGCTCATGCAATACAGAAAAAGGACTCAGCCCTACTTACTCGCAGTCGCCGTTCTCGGTAGGCGCACACCACACACTCACACACACTCTGCTCCGGTGGTGTTGCTGGCTCACTCACTGGAGCCGACGTCCTCTCGTTTGGCCGCTGATCGACAGGCCGGGTCGTCCTTGCTTCTCGAAGCTGGAGTTGACTTGGACGTCTTCTTCTTGCGATCTCACACAGACTCTCACTCTCTCGCTCCGTCAGTCTCACATACAAGAGCTGACGCGTTCGCACCTATGGCCGAAAGCTATCTCTATATCCGACGGACTGCCACTTATACGCGAGGCCCCGAATCTTGCCTCGAGCTTGCGTAACGTCGCGTTTCAAAGATGCGCGAATCTACCCGATTTTGCACCTCGTTACAACATATTAGTACTAAGTACATTATTATTTCGCAAAAAAATCTTTAAAAAAAGTTCTCTATGTGGGATTTGATACCCGGTCGCCACTTTGAAGGCACAGGGCGCTGTTTAGTGCGTTTGTTTTCCGAGAGAGTCTCTGATACTCGGTAAATGTCAGCCGTTTCGCCGAGTAGACTCGGCGATCTCTGCCGGAAAAGTCGGAACACTTTCGGCCATCAGAGCCCATAGCAGTTGGGTCTCCTTCTCTCTTACTCCCTGACTTTGGCATGCAGCTGCAGATAGAAGCCATTGGGCTAATCTAACCTCGCAGCAGTTAGCACAATACAGGGACTAGAATTCACGGAAAAACACACCAAAAAAAAGTTTTAATTTCGCGACTAAAACAGTATAGTCATATGTTTTTGGGATCGCTGAATCTGAGTGGGGTCTGTTTGTCGATAGCAGGTGGGAGTCAAGAGGATTGTCAGATCAAACTGGAAAACATTGTCTCCAACGTTTTTAAAGAACCAATCTTTGTAAAAATAAAAGAAATTTTGTAAATATTTGTAGTCTTAAAATTTTTATATTGAAAAATTAAAATAAAATTATTAGAAAAAGTCTGAATTTTTTTTTTTTCAATCTAAAAGTGATAACTTACATACGTTATATTCTCCTTTATCCTTTTTATATACATTGATATTCATATTCAATTATGTGTAACGAGTTGAGCACCGCGGCTAACTCGTAGCGGTATGAGTACCGCTGCGCCGCGACAAAACAGCGTAGACTCGCGCGCGAGAAAATAAAAAATTCGACGATAAGAGAGAGAGAGAGAGAAAGAGAGAGAGAGAGAGAGGGAGAGAGAGAGGGAGAGCGCTGGCTAATCCTTCAGGTGCGCGCTCAAATAGCTCTCGGCCTTCGAAACGTAAACACGCGACTTCGCTCGTGATATTTGAAATTATTCGATAACCCGGTATGCTGAGCTGTGTCCAGCAGATTGAAGTATACAAGTGCGACGCGATATCCGGGTATCCTGATCCTCCTGCCCAGCGGTCCAGCGCAACTCTGAGTTTTTGCAGTCTGTCCGGGATCAGGAGCGTCATCGACGAGATTGAGAAGGTTTGTGAGACGCACAGTGTATGAGATTGAGTGAATGCGAGAGTGTATCATTCGTGCGAGGGTGATTTGGCGCGCGTGACCTGCTCGCGATAATCGCGGACACGGGTACGATTATTCCATCGTCGTAGCCAGTCACAAAGTTATTGGCGACTCGCGTATCATTTTATGTTTCTAAATTCACGTTTTTGACGCGCTTTAGTTGTCGATTAGATTGACACCCCGTTAAATATGTTATTGAATCTTTTTATTTACATTGACATTCATATTTTATTATGCTATCATATCTTTTATATACATTGATAATTATATTTGATTATGTTATCATACAGAATTATATTCTCTTTTCTTTCAAAATTATTTATAAATGCTTTATTGTAAGTTTCTGAAACAAATTTCATAGGTAAGTATTTTTTTAATAATCGTTCTATAAATTTAAATTTTGACTTACATAATAATAATGTTATAAATTATTAATTTTTCAACAATAAAGTTATAGTTATATTAGTTTATTCTTTAATTTTTCTTTTCTCTGTCAATCTCTTCGAACTTATTAGAGGATCTGATGAAATTAGAAGATGTTGCATACGATCTTCATTTGTAAATTTTCTGTTGGACATTCTGCTGTTCTGATCGTGCTTTTCTAAAAGCTTTATTAATAGCTTTCGAAAGGTTCCTTAGATAGCCAACCAAATGGAACATTAAATTTTTAATTATATCGCTTCCATGGATTAATAATTTGTGTGCAGAAGGGGGCATTTTGTACCAATGATAAAGAGTTACACATATTTCTGCTGTTTCGTAGCAATAATTTTTAAATGTGTTGCAATCAATTACTTTTCTATACATCAAGGCTTGCAGGATGTTGTATATGTTGTTGTTATTTAAAAAAGTTTTCTGAAAATAATCAACAAAAATGGTTTAAACACTTTAAAAAATAACAAATTTTATGTTAATACCCAGAAAACTTAAAGAATATTCTTTTGCAAAACCCAATGCGCATCTGAAAACTATATGTTTTAAAGCTTATTTGTTAGTTTAAAAGTGCCCTTCGAATCACAAATTTTAAGTAAGCTTAAAATTTGGGCTGCGTTAGCTGAATATTGGCAATTATGAATTTTGGCCTTCGAAGAAATGTCATACCTGATATTATGGCACATATAAACATTGTTTTATGTTTCGTACATTGTAGCTGAATATATTTAATAGTTTAATTAATTTTTTAAACAATTTGGGAAAAATATAAGCAAAAAATTGAATTTTTAATTTCTCGACAATTTAAGGTATATCTGTCCTCTTAATAATAAATGTATTGTTTTTATAGTGTGTTCAAGTAGAGATATAAAGTGTACTTCTGTTTTTAAATCTGATACATCTATATGATCTGGATAACAATAAATATTTTGTAAAAATATAGCTATTAGAAGGATATATTTTATCTTCTACTAATATTTCATTGTGGGATCTCAATCTTTCAGATTTTTCTTTCGATAATTGTATATCAATGTACATAGCTAGAGTTTGAGTAGCATTAATACTTTAATAAGTATTTTGTTCAAGAGCTGCATTCGTATTATTGAAATTTTGTTCTTTAAGTTTGAGAGCTTGATTTTTTTTAATCATTTTTTTAATCATCCAATTGTTACAAACAATTCAGCTATAATGCATTTAAAAGAGAACAAAATTACCTACTGTTCCTTGTTTGGTGCTCGGGATCGGCCGTTTTGTTCGGCAGATAAAATAAAAAAAGTGATTTTTTTTGAAAATACATATCTCTAAAACTAAATGTCATAACTTTGAAAAAAAAATATGTTAATGAGTCACGTCTCAAAGTATATCTCAGTTCAATTTTAAGTGATTTGACTACTTATTTTTTCAGTAATAAATCGATAACTGAAAAAAATGACACTTTATTTTAATACACTGAAATAACAAATCTTTTATTTTCAACTATGTGGTTCACAGCGAAACGTCGGCTAATATTCGGCGGCATACTTACATTCGTGCGATACTCTTTCACGACAAACTAACCTCCCGACAGTTAAATAAGATGGCTTGGCGACTAGAGCAAATCTAATATCCGGCAGTACGGCTACGAAACAGGCATACGGATAGCTCACTCTCTAGCTCAACTTTCTTGGCAAAAACAGCTCTTCCTCTCGTACTGGTGATGTCTCGTGCTCTGAAAATTTCATCGCGAACAATAGAAAAAACTACTTAGATTTTAGGCACTACCGTGGGGTCTGCTCCAGGCTGCGTTGCAAAACCTAATCTTTTTTCTGCAAATCTTCAACTGCTTTCTTCTAAGTCTCGTACCCAAGTGTTCGAGTCACCTCGGCTAATTTCGACACGAGAGTTGCGTGATCTGCTACTCTCTCTATCTCTTTCTTTACGACGGGAACTAGTGGAAATCAACCGACTGTTATTTCTGTCTCTTTTTCCTACAAAACAGATTTCCAATTCTATTAGTACCAACTCATAGAGTACAGTCCCGGCAGAGAGTAGCATGGAAAAGAGAGAGAGAGAGAGAGAGAGAGAGAGAGAGAGAGAGAGAGAGAGATTTCTACCTCGACGGTCGCCCCGTTGCATTTTTGTGCTCGATTATGTTAGTTAGTTCATTGGACAGCTTTCAAACCCCTATGGTTTGTAAAATAATAAGGTTTCATATTTTTTTTTGAAAATTTTTGGATTCCTTACTACTCTAAAACAATCTAGTCAAATGCTTTAAAATTTTAATGGGTCATTAATCATAAAAAAGCTATCTGCTGCTAAGATTTTAAACGATTTTGTCAAGCGGTTTTAAACTATAGATCTTAAGTGTAAAAATCGTTTTCTCGGAAATTGCGCGAGCGACCTATCTAATGAACAACATGTTGTTTTCATGTTTGGATGGTTAGAAACACATGTAAATATGCGTGAATTTCTGTGAAAAAAAAAGTTGACGACAGTATTCGTATTCTATAAGAAAAAAAACAGAGGGGTCAGCAAACTTTTAAATAATGAATCATCCAAAACTTATATAAAATTTTGTATCAAAAATGGCCTCATACATTAGCAATCAGATATACATGTAGATATATTAAGACAATCTTTTATTTTTTGCAACTATGTTTGAAAAAATAATATTTATTTGCTATATTCTATATAAGTATTTGGGTGCTATGAATTTTGTCTCCATACTAAATTACACATAGTGACTACTATGTATTATTACATTTATTTTTAATAAGATCATACTTAAAAATTAATACTATGTCACATTTGTATGTAACAGTTCGAATTAAAACAGATCATTAATCATCAATAAATTTCTTTATTAACTTAAAAAATTATTGTTGTTATCTAAATTCCAAAAAAAAAAAAAAAAAAAAAATAGAATGTGCATGAAGGATTTAGAGCATTCTTTTACTTAATATTTGCAAATAACTGCGAGAAGTAGAATCAAACATTTTTAGCTATATTTAAAATTGTCAATCTTTTATAAAATACGACTTAACGATATTTAACCAAAATAATTTTAAAACGATAATGCTTTTATAAATGTAATTTAACTGTACATTTTTCAAGATAACAAACAGCGATAACTTTATTTGTTTTTTTTTATTCGTCGTTACTAAGACAAAAACAAATTTTTTTTTGTAAATGACGAAGTACAAGAAGTGACGGTTTTTAACTTAGCGTCTTGCATATATTATACTTTAGATTTTTCATATAAATTAAAGATTACTAGACAATACTTTGTTCCAGTTAATGTATGCAAGTATAAAAAAATATAAATGAATATATAAAAACGTACATACGAATATACACACTCTCACACATATACAGAGTGACTCATTTTAATCGATATAAGCAAATATCTCGTGAAGGAAGGCCTTAATCGAAAAAATGCTAGAGACCAAGATTGTAGGATTTTGCAGAGGAAGTCAAATGGTGACCTTAGATTTGATCTTGAAAGCGTCTTCACGCGTATTCAGTAACAATAAGGCTCTCGAGCCTATGCTAGTTTCCGCGAATTAAATAATTATTTGTAGAACTCGCGCAGTCCGTATTCATACTAAATACGGTCATTACAAAATGGCATCCCTGGTGGGGAACTAGCCATTGTTACTAGAGCAACAATTAGACTAGAATTTCGTATTTTAGAAGAACTAACTTAGAAGCTTGAATATACCGGAGTACGACAGGACTAATATAAATTTAAAAGAATTTATACAAGATGTGGACAATGGTTTTACTTTGCTCCCTGCAGAACAGGAACCTCAATTTTTAAGGTTCGTGATATCACGGTTAAAGGGCAAGGCGCGGCAATCTTTGGAAGGTAACACTTTCCAAACGTTAGCCGAGCTCAAGAAACACCTCAGAGACTGCTTTGCCCCTTCAAGATCTTACGGATATTATTTGAACGAAATTCAAACAGCATCAATGAGGAAAGGAGAGAATGTCCGGCAATTTTACGGACGGCTGAATGCCTTGATAAATAACGCCATAGCGGCTGTTATAGAAGGACTGACGCCCACTCAAGCTGCAGTGGACCAAAGACCACATTTGGAGTTGCTCGCTCTCGAGTCATTCGTCAATGGTCTTCCCGACGGTTGGCGAACAGGAATTATAGACACAGCCCCACAAACACTGACAGCGGAGTTCAACACAGCAATCAAGTACGAGAAAGCCAGAATTAAAATGCATGGTGAAAGCCATGAATACCCTCGAGTACACTACGTGTACTGTAAACCGGATCAAACTCCGAACGAAAGAGAAGAACCCGGGAACTACGAGCATTTCGCGTCACACAGAAAACACGACGACTCGGAGAGTAACATACCGAAAAAGGTGAATTTTAATGATCCGGAGCCGAAGAGAAGCGAGATAAATTATATGTATGATTCGACCGACACTCACTGTCCCAGAACAACGATTGAAAACGGGAGAATAAAAGCTCCTCCCCAGTTTAGCTATGCTAACGCACCCGAACCCACGGGTCCTGTAAGCATACTAAAACGGACGCCTGGACAGTCCAGAAGTCGATCAGTGTCCCCAGTGCCGAGACATCCATCAGAAATGCCACAGCATGGATACTATGGACATCCCTATCCGCCAATGATGGGATCTTATCCATACATGCCACCCAATCCTTATTGTTTTTATCCACCGGTAAATCCAGCATTCCCTTACCCTTACACGAATCCTTACATGCCATTCCCTATGCAAGCGCCTATGCCCGGCACGGACTATCATCAACCTCACGCAAGATCAGATAATCGATTGTACGACCCAAAAATGGACAGGTCCAGATCGAATTCGCCGTACCGTGGGGATAAAAATCATTTAAACTGGGAAGCAGCTCATCGAAAGGACGCAGCGATGAGCTTCCCATCTCAACAGCGTCCCACGAGCCCCAGAGCGACAACCCAAGAGAATATCCAACACAAATAATTCGAGTCACTACCGCAGACAGAACAACACCGTCCATAAAACTGCGAGTGGATCAGTTAGCGACAACCGAGGCTATCTGTTTAATTGATACTGGGTCACAGATAAATGCTATAAACCACAGTTCACTAAAACCAGAAACTGTGATAGAACATGATAACTTCATGCACATTATGGGGATCTCTCCCAAAGGCATAGTGACACAGGGTACAGTGAAACTGACAATAATGGGCAAGGAACACCTCTTTCATGTCCTACCTGCAGAGACTCCGTTAGAAGAGGATCTAATACTGGGAAATCCGTTTTTGTATCACGAAAAAGTAAACATTATGTTCGGGAACGAAGTGTTGATTACCGAAAGTCAACCCATAACTCCCGTTCCTTTTGTGCATAAAGTATTTCCGAAAAACGAAATAAATCCGGACGAAAAGTATGGACCTTTGAGACGCAACAAGCTTCCAGCTAAAAATGCTACATCTTATTATATGAAGTACGAATTTCCATTTGAAAATGAAAACATTGAACCAGAAATATTGGAATTACCGCAGAAACCTTTTAGATATAAGGGTTTTAAGTCACACGGTAAAACTGTTTTTAAATTACCAGCTAGAGCAAAGGTGCCAATACGAATCCCAGCCACGAAAGATTCAGTAGTTGGAGAGGCATACCTTCCACGGATAACCACAGTCCCTGGCGTAGACCTTGGGGAAGCAGCAGTTACCAACAAAAATGGATACTGTTACGCTATGGCCATAAATACGAGAGAAGATCCAGTGAAAATTGAAATTACTCCTCAATATCTCGAACCATTTGATATGAGCGAAAACGATGACTTCTTCGAGTTTCCCCTTGAGGGCGATCCCATTACGAACCCAGAAGACAGAGAAAAATTCATTATGAACAAGGTACAACAATCTTACCATACACGCCATGGATTAAAACAAATACAGAGAATAGTGAGGAAATATTCCCATTTGTTTTATTTGCCGGGAGATCCAGCCCCAAGAACGAACCGTGTTAGACATAAAATCCGGACAACGGACGAAGAACCAGTCCGGGTAAAATACAAGAGAGGACCGACAGGACAAGACGAGGAGCTATTTAATCAATTACAGAAACTCCTGGACGCCAACGTTATTCGGCGTTCTAACAGTCCATTTTGCAGTCCTTGCCGAATCGTCCCCAAGAAACCGGGACCAGATGGGAAAAGGAAATTTCGTTTAGTTATAGATTACAGGAAACTGAATGCCAAGACCATTAAAGACGCCTACCCGCTACCTAACATTTTAGAGATACTCGAGCAAATTGGTAGTGCACAGTATTTTTCAGTTTTCGATTTAGCAATGGGGTTTCATCAAATTGAGCTGGAACCCGAGAACATACAAGAGACGGCTTTCAACACTAAGTATGGATATTTCGAATACTTATGTATGCCGTTTGGCCTTACCAACGCGCCCCCGACCTTCCAGCGGCTAATGGACTGTGTCCTATCCGGCCTACAGGGGGTGGAAATGTATGTACTCCTCGACGACATAGTAATCTATGCTAATACGTTGGAAGAGCACGAAGACAAGGTAAACAAGGTGTTTGAGAGACTATCAGAGGCAGGACTACTCCTACAAATCGACAAATGCCAATTTTTAACACCAGAAATAGTGTATTTGGGACACATAATTGATAAAAATGGGGTGAGGCCAGATCCATCTAAAATATCTGCAGTAAAGGAATTTCCACCTCCAACAAACCAAACTGTAATCCGACAATTCCTTGGATTGGCCGGATATTATAGAAGATTCATTCTTAACTTCGCAGAAAAGGCTCAAACACTCAATTCATTGTTGCAGAAAAATAAGAAATGGGAATGGACTGACGATCAGGAACGAAGTTTTGAAACCTTGAAACAGGCTCTCTGCGAAGCACCAGTGCTAGCCTCAGTGGATCTTAATAAGCCTTTTATTTTGACTACAGACGCCAGTGACAGCGCTATAGGAGCAGTCCTCAGCCAAGGCGAACCGGGAGACGACCACCCGGTAGCGTATATGTCCAGGTCCCTCAACAAAGCGGAGAAGAATTACTCAACCACTGAAAAGGAGTGTCTCGCGGTGATTGACGCAGTGGATTACTTTAAGCACTACTTATACGGTAAACACTTTACGATCTATGGAGATCACGAACCATTGACTTGGATCGATTCCCTGAAGGATCCCATGAGCAGATTGAATCGCTGGAGACTGAGACTCAGAGGATATTATTATACATTCCGGTATAAACCCGGAAAACTGAACACTAATGCTGACGCGTTGTCCCGAAATCCAATCGACAAGAGGATTTTGGAGCAGTCAGAAGTCCAGACAAAATCTGTCCCGAGTGAAGTTGTGGGAGGGGAGGCTAGAGTTTTACCGATAGTGCCGAAACCGACTAAAACTTCCCTAGCTAGACAAAATCTTAGCAACAAGTCCAGCACTCCGGACGGATCGAAGCAGAAACCGGGAAGAAAGCCGGGTTCCAAGAATGAAGCACTCACCGTACCTAAGGGTATGGAGGGCGGCCAAGCAAATCTTTATGGCAGTACCATAGCAAAGCGATTAAAGAGAAGAAAGACGGACGCACCAAAGGTGGTAGCCTTTGCCGAACCGCTAGTAACAACATCGGAACTCTCGTCCGAAAGCCGAGTTGATTTATCGGACGTTACTCTTACAGAGGACAACTATACGGAAACTTCGGACCCGCCACCCATACCTTTGAGTAATAAATCGATACTCCCAAGTCTAGTACGTAATGAACCTGTATTTGAAGTCGAAACATGTACCGAAGCAGAGGACACCGACGAGAGTCCAGGTGAAAGTGAAGGGGATGAAGTAATACAAGGAAAAGGTGGACAAGTTAGCAGAACGCGTCTTGAACCAAACACATACCCGACGAAGAGTGTGCTTAAATCCCCCTCAAAGGATTCGTCTTCATCAAGCAGTGAAGGAGAATTACTAGTGCCTCAATTGCAGTCAACAATGAGGAGGTCTATGCAGGGACAAGTCATGGATAACAGTGAGTTGCATGAGTTGTCCAGTATAGATAAGAATGGTACAGTTATAAGCAACTATACACCAAACCAGGTTAGTAATAGAGGTGAAGAGACTAAGCTTAACCAAAAATCATCATTACGTTGGGACAACTATATGGAGCAACATCCAGAGTCCTCGTATTTCCAAGAGCAAGAAGTCGAGGAATCGGACGCGGAAGAATGGGACATACAAAATGCGTCCAGTTGGATTCCTGCTAGGAAAACTAAGTCGCTATCCCCCTCACCTTCTAAACCAGACGATGCAATACCCGAAGAATTTATTAAATCTAAGCAGGACAGGTCTGTGCCCAGCAGTACTTTGAGAGAGTGGATGTTGGAGTATGCTGAAAGCAAAGCCAGTCCCATACGTACGAAGTCTCCTATAAAAGCTACGAAGGCAAGTTCTACTGCTTGGAACGATGAGACAATGCATTCAACGAATTGGCACAATTTATCAACGATAGAGCAAGAAGATAGTGAGGAGGAGACAGAAGATGAGAGTCAACCGGTAAAAAGTAAACGTTCAGATCAAGTAGCAGAACGGACCACAGCGAATGAAGACGATTCATGTATAGAAGATAAAACAGCCTCAGAAGAATCTAGACCCAAAGGTGAGGATGTCAGAAAGGAAGAGCCTGTGCTTCCATCTGCAAGGACTACCGAAACAACCAATCTCGTAAAACCTCCAGCAACTGCACCCTTGCCATACATAGTAGAATCAACAAACGATACAGATAAGTTGCGGATGCTGAGCACAAGAGAGTGCGTGACGTATTTAAAAGACAATATAGTCCACTTTGTCTCTAAGGATTTGAACTTGTCCACAGGTACTAACAAACTACTCGCGGACATAGAAGCTGTCTACCAAGAAGATCTGGCGAAGGCAGGAGCCAACATAGGCGATGTGATCATAACCATCAAC
>QLSS01000243.1:133029-172959 GCA_024372645.1 Trichomalopsis sarcophagae
AAGGAGATGTTTCATAATGTTGACATGGCGATAACGTTTTGTTATGGAACATGTAGGACACTACCACCAGCGTATCGCTCAGCAGTTTTAGAAGACTATCACAACAGTTTATTTGGGGGACACAGAGGAATGGGCAAAACCTACAGACGTATCCGAGAAAAATACTACTGGAAGGGAATGAAGGACGACATTCATGAGTTCGTCCGCAAATGTCCGATATGTCAAGAACAGAAATTAGTGCGTATTAAAACCCGAGAACCGATGGTAATCACGGATACACCGAGTGAGGCGTTCCATAAGGTAGCTATCGACACAGTGGGACCACTCTGTAAAATTACGGAAGGAAATTTGCATATATTGACTATGCAGTGTCAATTTTCGAAATTTTGCATAGCAGTGCCCATACCCAATAGAAAAGCAATCACCATCGCAGATGCCTTGTCCAGACACCTATTTGCGCAATATGGAGTATCTCGTATCATATTGAGTGATAGAGGCAGAAGCTTCCAGAATAAGTTACTATCGGAATTATCTGAGATATATCAGTTCAAGTTAAATACAACGACAGCCTACCATCCGCAATCTAACGGGTCTCTAGAAAGAAGCCACGCAGTCCTGGCGGACTTCCTGAGGAACAAGGCGTCCAGCAAACAGGATTGGGACAAAGTTGTACCATTTGCTATGCACGAGTACAATACATCAGTACATGCGTCGACAGGTTATACTCCGTTCGAGCTAGTATACGGACGTCCAGCTAGAACTCCAAACCGGTTACCGGACGAATACGAGTTAGAGACATATAACGCATATATACAAGACCTGACCGAATGCTTACGAGAAATGCAAACACTAGCTCGAGGTAACCTCATCGATTCTAAGTACAAAAACAAACAATATTACGACAAAAAGGCAAGACCATTAAGCATAGAAGTGGGAGATGAAGTAAGAGTACTCAAAGAACCTAGATATGGGAAACTGGATAAATATTATAATGGCCAATTTAAAGTAAAGGAAATCTGAGATAATAATAATGTCATAGTTGAATCTACAAATGGAAAATTAATAGTAAAACATAAGGATAAACTAGAGAAATTTTATAAATAAACCCTCAGTAAAACCCCGTTATCTTTTATTACAGAAAGATGGTCCAGACCGTTTCACTGACGGTGCTCCTTATGCTCTCATGGGTAACTTTCACTCAAACCAAGGACGAGGACAATCCACCTTACTATAAGCTAACACCACTAACGCAAAATCCAGGAATATACTACGAATACATGGAAGAGGTGAAGATTGAGAGAGTAAAATGGAGAATAGTAGTCACCTTGGATTTCAGCAAATGGAAAGATCCAATAACTTGGAGGGAAAAACAGATGTTTCAAATGATTACCACCTGCAATAGCCAATTAAGTAAGCAAGAATGCAACGAATTGATTTCAGTGGATAAATTTGAATTAGCAATGAAAACATTAAAGTCACTGCAAGACGACTTGCACATATTTTTTGCACCGTCCACAGCTATACAGGACAATAGCTTTACTCCATATACCCACGCATTAACTAAGCGTTTGGCTCCGTTTGAGTTCGTTGGTTGGACTAGCCGACAGCTCTTCGGAACTATGGACTCAGGGGACAGAGAGCAGCTGTATCAGGACGTAGACAGACTATATGAAAGAACGGCAAACATATCAATATTATTAGCCAACCAGACTCACATAGTGAGATCCAACCTAGAGTCGTTGCACGAAAAACTGGACGACGCTCAAAGAACTTTACACGAGCAACATATACAATTTCTAAGGTTAGCAAATAGGACAAACCAACTTGGTGCATTTGCTAATAGGACAGTGACCGTCCAGACATTACTAAGGTGGGTGTACCAATTCGATCAATCATTAGAATACAGTATAAATTCATATAAAACCCTGTTAAATACAGTAGAAACAGCTACGCAAAGTCATCTCCACCCATTGTTGTTTACACACGAGCAACTACAATCTATACTCAAAACGATAAACGGACATACCTTACCGTGGGAGCATAGTACTGTGACAGTAGAAATGTTACACGCTATTTCAAAAATTAGTGTGAGCACGATCGGAGGAAAATTGGTGTTAATTTTAGAATTCCCGCTCTCGGACAAGGCAAGATATTCCCAATATAAAATACACCCGCTACCAATTCCCCAAGAAATCATGGCTAATGACACGTCTTACGTGACGTTAGTTCCACAATATTCAAATTTAATAGTATCACACGACATGCAAAATTATGTATTAGCTTCAAAAGAGTATATCGAGACTTGCAGCACGTATCAAAAAGTGTTTATGTGTCCACCCTCATTGCCGTTCAACATCGACAACGAGAATAGTCCGTGCGAGTTCGCGTTACTAGCTAGACTAACGCCAGCTACCCTAAAAACATGTAATCTAGCTATATCGGCCAAGTCTACTCCCTACTGGAGCAAGCTCAGTAGTACCGACGAATGGCTGTATTCGGTCATTAAACCAATCCAAATGCGTATCATGTGTAATGATGAACGCAAGGCCGAATTGTCAATAAAGGGGACAGGTATATTTACGCTACGCGGACAGTGTTACGGTCATACCAGCCAAAATATACTGTATGGCGTAAATATTTTAGAGACAAACGAAACCTACCTGTATAACCCAGGACTCAAATTTAACTTGACATTTTCAACGGACAGCATCATGGAGAGTTATGATTCTTTTAATGATATTTCGGACATTACAAACGCGGAGAAACAACAAATTCGCAGATGGGCAGAAAATGAGGACGCTATCACGCTCCAGCAACTCGAGGACAAGTTTACCGAGATCGCTGCTCAGAAGAGACAGAAATACCTTTATACTTCATATATCTCCTCAGCAGCAATAAGTCCGATAATTATCATAGTTTTAATATTTATAGTATATAAATATTGCTGCGCAACAAGAGGATGCAATTGGTGCACCAGAAAGAGTAAACGCGGTCACAAGAAAAGGAACAAAACTCCTGAACTCGATAACGATGAAATTTCCGAGCTGCCAACAGTTAGTCCTCTTCTGGCTTATGATCCCAGAAAAATAGTCCACAACATCGAGGAAATCACGACACAATTCAACTTACCACAGTCTCCTATCCCAGAAACAGTCATCCGTATACCACCTACGAACATTCCAAGTTGTACGCAACTAGCAGTATACCAAGGACAGGAAGCATCAGGATCACACCATCAATTAGCAGAAAGAGGGAGAAATTAAAGCGTAGAATCTTTAAACTACAGCGTAAGACCGTTACCGATTCAAGGCAGTTCTTTGCATTAATGGATTAAATTGCAATAAAAATCAATAATTTTTTTATTTTTTTTTATCAGCGCAAAATTGTAAGTAATGTATAAAAGTGTGTGCATTACCCGAAAAGAATAGAAAAATTAAGTATACATTGTAACGACAAGAAGGGAGTATGAGTGGACATGAGCGACGGACAGCGGACATTCCACGAGAGACCGACCTCGCGTACAAACGTGACACGACGAACGGCGGACAGCACACGAGAGACGGACCTCGCGTATAAACGTGACACCTCGGACGTCCGGACGTATCCGACCTGACTAGCGTAACACTTAAAAGACACTGGGACAAAACACATACAATATTTTTATATAACATATAAATAAAGTAATGTAATTTACTGGTAAACAAAAATCGTTAAAATCAAAAGAATTATTTTATTAATCATACAATAGATGTATAAAATGAATCAAAACAAAATTTAATATAGCATTTAAAGACGTTACAAAGAGACTGGACGGAGTGACTGATGTATTTCGAGGCGTCCTCAGCGATTGGTGGTCCAGGGCTTGTCGATAAACCGTGAAGCGACTTATGTATAAAATGAGGAGGTCCTGGAATACTTCGACCTCTATTGTAAAAACCCTCAGTCGAGACAAACCGGAACTCCTCGGATAAAAATAATCGGTCGAGATGCCAATCATAGAACGGCAGGTCAAAAGATCCCTGCAGCCTCTCATTCGTATTGCGCTTATCTTTTCGGAATAACCGTTTAAGATTACACTGCATCCACTAGGAATAATAAAATAATGGTTACCTTATGTCAGAATTGTATCACAGCACTGGTATTTAAATGTAACTCACGTTTATCCGTTCCCACCTTCCACCGGGATAGAATCTCTTACAACGGCGGACCATGATAATTAAATTATCAAAACAAAGTGTAAATAAATTAAATAAGTAACTGCCGATACGACCGTAACAATGTACGAATTGCGACTGTAGCGAGGAGCGAAAAACCAGAAAACTGGAAAGAACTTTTGTCAAATAAACGAAAAATTGTGAAAGTAAGCATTGTAATAAGATACACCCAGTAGCGTATAGAGTGATACGGACTTACGCAGAGCTTAAAAATTCTTAGATCAGAAGTCGGTAACCAAGTTAGTGCTGCCATCATTTGAATTGTATAGCAAATGCAGAGGAAGCTAAGCTTCGAACTCAAGAAAGAAGTGCATCGACCGCGAACTGCTAGCATCAGCAAAAAGAAAAAAAAACGGCTATACGACTTTTCAACGGCTAACCGCACTTAGTCGATTTCATACAATATAACGAGTAGCACTTGCCTCAAACGAAAAACAGTCATGAAATTTTTAAATTTTGACAGAGAAGTAGTGGAAACTGCGAAGAAAGTATTGGAAAAAGCAATGAACAGATTGAAGGAAGCACAGACAGCAGTATCCGTAGCTCAAAAAGCGTATTGGAACGCAGTGGACTATTATCGAGAAAAAGTTAACAAAAACAGTGTATTAGTGCCGGAATCATGTAAGTAAAAGTGTGAAAGAAGCGTGGTTCAACGTTGCTGATTCTGCAGCGTCCAGCAAGTCCGCGCCGCACGACAATACATCTGCAGCGTCCAACAAGTCCGCGCCGCGCGACAATACATCTGCAGCGTCGAGCGAGTCCGCGCCGCGCGACAATACATCTGCAGCGTCGAGCGAGTCCGCGCCGCGCGACAATACATCTGCAGCGTCGAGCGAGTCCGCGCCGCGTGACATTACTTCGGCCGTTGCCGGATCAAAGCAGTGGGACACAAGTTCACCCACTACCAAGTCCGCGGAACACGCCGAAAAGACGGACGCAGTTGGAACTGTGGAACTCGATAGTCCGCTGTATGAAGAACGGAGCAATAATTCAGTACGACAGCAATCATTGCAGTTTGTTATCACCAAATCGGCAGAAAAAAAGATTGGAAACGATAATCGAGAATTAATAAATCAATTTAAGTTGAAAAGAAAATTGAAACCCTGCTCTCTACAACTAACTAGAGTAGAGGATGAACCATATAATAAAAAGCAAAAACTGTATAAGGAAAATCAAACTTATGTTAATGTAACATTCATTAAAGTCGATTGGCTACTGCTGTGGTTAAAAACCATTTGGACAATTCCAGCTAGAACCGGAATAGAGTGGTCCAGTCACGGGAAAATTCTAAAAACAAATGGAAAGGAAAATAGTAAATTAAAGCAAAAAAGTGAAAGGAAATGTAGGAAAAACAGAAAAATCCTAACTGAAGAAGAGAAAATAGAGAAAAGACGAGAAAAAGATAGGATTAGGAAAAGGCAACAAAGGAAAAGAGAAAAAGAAGAAAACCTAGCGGCTAAAGCCAAAAATGAGAAAAAGCTGAAAATATCAGTAGAAAGGCTGCAGGTTCAACCTAGACAACATTCCACATTACCGCAGCCACCGCTCTTTACGTGTTGCGTGGAATGTAAAAATGACTGCTGGTACAAAGGTGGAGACAATCCTCGGACGATTTGGTTGTCGTGTGTGGTTTGCCACGTGAATTGGGCTAACGGGGAATGCGTCGGTCGGATTCCTTTCAAATGCAGAATTTGCAGAATGAAGCACGTATCTGAGAAGTACAACATTAAGTCTAGCAGATAAAAATCAAGAGTAACATAACCCATACAACGTCACACTCAGTTAATTTTTCTTTAGTGACATTATTGTAAATCGGAGGAGTGTGAATTGGTTAAATTTGTGTGAGTGCGTAAATTTTAATTTTTTTTGGGGTTACTAAATAAAATAACATTTAATTGTGTAAGATGAATGAAACAATTATCAATAGGTTCAGATGAGGATATATACTTAAATTTTATACCAGTCTTTTAATTCGTAGAATTGTTAAATCGACCGATGATTGATTGTTCGTAGATCACCGCTTTGTATGAAGTCAGCCCTTTTGCAGGGGGTATTGTTTATGGCACATTTTTTTTTATGAGCCGGCTTCATTGCCGAGGACAGCAATATTCTGGGGGGAGGGGTGTAATGTGCCATGATCATACTATATATATATACACACACACACACGAGAACATATACCTATATTCACCTATGATGCCTGCGCGACTGCAACCACGCATTCACGCAGACAACGCATATACAAATCGATCGGACGAATCAACTACATTGCAACACGCATCGAGCACCGAATATCGGAGCGAGTGCTCTGACCTCTGCGTCAGCACTCCTAGCGCGCGAACAATGACCGCAAAGCGTGCGCGTCAATCCTTAGTGTGGCGAATGTTGATTGGACTACCGCGATCTTCACCATCTTAATTTTCAATACTGCTTGCATAGGCACCGAGGCATTAAAAACCCCGGGGCCGATCCACGCAGTGCCTTTTTACGTGAACTCTTCCTACTGGCAACTGGACCTGGTGATTGAATACGAGTGCTGTATTCTGGCTCGCATCGCTTATTGAGTGTTTAGAACCCACTCAAACTCTGCGGGTAGAGTACGGTATAACTCTTCGTTACTAGATGTGAGTTGAACGTAGAATTGTAATAGTGAAGGACCGCCGAGTGGAATCTCCGGCGAAAGCAAGTGAAGAACCCTTCATCTGTGCAGTTGACCAAACTTTTTATTATTGCCACGATAGCTCGTGTAGTAATAAGTCCAATCAACATCTGCCGTGCCGACGAAGGAGTTTTCTAACATCCAGTGTGCGGTCGATACGATTGTAATTGTAAGTCGCCTTAGTATAATCATCTACAAATATTCTAACAACATCTTAGTGAATAAACAATATAATAAGTCAAGTAATAATTAAACTCTGTAACATAAAATCTGTCTGTGAAGTGCTCCAGTCCTGGCCAATAAAACAAAACATAACAATTTAGATGAACCTAGTGTTTATTTATTCATAAATAATAATAAATAGTTATTAGACTACCAAATCCCTAAGAAACCCTTCAGCAAAGACACCGAAAAGGTAAGGACTATAAAATATCAAATCGGAGCCACGGACAGCCAACCAAGTCCGTTCAGTCATCACAGCCCGGACAAGTTCCAGCTCGGACAGACAAGCGTCCGATTGAGAGTGAGCACGGACAAATTATCGTCCACACGCTACGAACGGTCACACTCGTGTCCGGCAGTAAATGCACACGTCCCGAATGACATCGAGTCACGCGTATTCAGTAACAATATGGCTCTCGAGCCTATGCTAGTGTCCGCGAATTAAATAATTATTTGTAGAACTCGCGCAGTCCGTATTCATACTAAATACGGTCATTATATCGTAATTACGGAAATGAAAAAAGATGAAAATTTTACTTTTAGAGTGATATGTTGTGTTTCTACTTCAAAGGGAATTTTAAGATCTAATAGATTTTCTTAAATAAGCTGTGTATTATTTAGATTCAATATCAGCTAAATGGTTAATTTGTATCTAAGTACGTTGTAAAGCAAGGGATCAAAATAAGTTTATTAAACTATCAAGTTAATAAAAACATGCACCTACTAGTAGCATTAATTTACCTAAAATTAATTATTATTAAATGTCTGGTTATTTCATTAATGTGTTGTTGATTTAATACCTTATGAAAATATCTCAAGGGAATTTTGTGGATATCAAGTCACAATAAAAGTAAGAGCACAGTTCATGCAAACTCAACCTTTCAATTTAACAACTCGTTAACACGAAAAAGCTCCGCACTTTGGTCATTTTTTTTACACAGGTGCTGCATTGGTAAATATTCATGTTCATATGAAATTATTTCATCCTTGACTTTATTACATTTTGCTAAGCAGCTTCTTATTCTTATGTTAAAACTGTCAATTTTATAACATTAAATCAATATCTGGATAAAGATCGAGGTAAAATGGCAGATTATCCAGCAAATGACATCATTGACATCCTTCTTGTTTTGGGAGAATGTCGCCGAAATTACAGAAGATCAGAAGTGTTATATCGTGAATGCTTTCCAAGACGTCGTCATCCAAATGCGAATACTATTCGTTTCCTCGAATTGAGCGCTCTACGAGGTCATCTTCGACGTCAAAGAATTAGACGTAATATTAAAGACCAGACGCAAAATCCTCGTTTTCTTGCCATTTTAGCAATGGTTCATTTAGATCCACATATTTCGCTACGAACCATTCAACGTGAACTGGGTGTACCCCGATCAACTTGTAGTTGATATCTGAAGTTTTCCAGATACCATCCGTATCATCACACCGAATCAAGATTAAAATGAGCAGGATCGTCAGCAGAGAGTACAATTTTGTTAGTTGGCAAGAAATCAAATTAGAAATGAGCCCAATTTCTTCCAATTCGTGACGTTTAGTGATGAATCTACTTTCAACAGCATTGGACATCTGAACAGACATAACAGCCATTACTGGTCTGCAATAAATCCACACTGGATGCGACAAATTGATAATCAACACCGTTGGAATATTAACGTGCCAGTCTCTTGTATTTTTTCCAATATTTCACCGGATACGTGTGAATGGATCCACTTTCGTAGTATGCGTGCTCTCAAGAGTGCACAGTACGATCTTTTATAGGTGTCTGCCTGACAGCCATGGTAGCTGCAGACCTGCGGGCATTTAAAGTGTCTCTGCAGTTCACCGAATTCAGCTGTCGTGTAATCATCGAGATTCTCGACGTTGCACGTCGTTATAGATTGGACATATCGTGCTTTCTCAAGGCCCTTGACGTATATTCTTTTAGCCGTTCTCCTTTGGGTAAAAACTTGTCTTCTTTGTCCCTGAAACCCTCAAGTTCTATCACGTAATCGTAATCCATGGTGAATGTATTGGGTGCTGCTACTGTCGACGTCGATCAACTGAGTCGATGATATACAGCGTCAGAACTCTTATACCTTTTTTTCTCTCTCCCACCACCCACTCACTTTAGGAATTAAAGTCCGTTATAATTTGTCTATTCGAGTCGATTTCGAGCACGTTGTCAAACTCTGTGTAAACAATGCAGTTTAGCGTTTCCGTTAGAGCTTCGGCGAAACGCACCTCAACGCGCAGGGACCTTGAGCGAACGAGATTCCAATGGCTGGTAAAATACGCTGACAAATCTGATGTCAGATCGAAAGCAAACAGGCAAAATCCGTTGGGATAACCGTAACGATCGATATGAAGACTCTCGTTTAGTTAATGTATACCTGTGCCGGAAAAAAGCGTATGATAAGCGTCTACGTATAGCTTATGGTCACCGGTAAAGCGTGGCTGCAACGGCCTACTGGGGACTTGAACGCCGTCCACGTAGAGCGAAATAAAGTTTATGTTAGAGTGATGAAAATTGAATGGGTTGAGCTTTCTATTGCCGATGAAGGCTTTATTTTTAACAAAGCCCAGGATGATCCTTTTGGGTAGCTGTCCTAGTATAACGTTGTCCAGGGTGTCACCGAGTATACCGCTGTGCAGTGTAAACGACTTGACTTCGGCCCTTGTTAAGGGGTATTTGGCGGTTGTTTTAGCAAGAGCGTTCGCGTGCGCTAGTAAAATACCAGGGCTTATCTTGGCACGACGCACGATCAGTGTGACCTCCTTGATGTGCACCGAAAATTTTCCTTTGTCGGACCAGTCCATGAGACAAAAGGCGTCTTTGCTACGGACCAATCTTACTCTCACGTCTACACCGTTGATCAGGAATTTCGGTTGATTAAAAACGTCACAATGCAAATGTCCAGTCATGTCGACGGCCTTGCCACCAGCTGTAAAGAACAGTCTGTTAATGAGGCCTTGATTCGCCCCATCAGTCTTACGATCTAAATTTGGCGCGGCATCCATGACATTGGCGGTATCGATGCTCCAAAAAGCAGACGTGAGATGAGAGTGCATAGCAGGTGCCGCATAATTTAGCAGCGTTTATATGTAGGCTCTATATGGATATGCATTGTTTGGCGGTGAAATTAACTTTTGATTGAAAAATATGCCAATCTGATCAAACATTAAGTGTATAAAGATTTTCACAGGACCAACTTTGAGATTTTCGCTGGGTGTATCACTAGCTGGTAGTATTTGAACGGTCAGGTGCATCATGGTGTGCGCGAGATCGATGTAGTGATCGGTTGAACTTGGAATTAAAAATTCAAGGGTGAGTCACCATACTTTCGATGGATGTTTGAGTGAGAGGAAGAGTAAAGAGATCTAGCTCGCTCTTCATTCCCTCGCCGCTGCACGCGTGTAGATACGCCATCGTTATTAATTTTTAGGACCGAAAATATCTGTCACACTTCTGAGCCGTCTCTTTCTCTTCTTTTTGCGCTCTAATTTCTTGCTTGGTTTTTTGCTTACTCGCTTTTTTGATTTTGCCTTGCGACGCACGTTTCGTACCGGTGCACGGCTCTTCTTCGACTGACGTTTGCGCTTGGCAACAGGACCTATATAACCGTTGCCGCTCATCATCATTTGATGAAGCTTGTTTTCTGCTTTTCTTTTCAAATTTTTACTCGACTCTTTCAGTCGACCACTGAGAGCTTCTTTGAAATTAGTACCGTTATTGGCGACGTCGTCGATTACATTCAGGCCCCCGCGGACAGCTTCTTTGCCGACCACTTTGGCACCGCGCGCGAGATAAGGTGCTATTCGACGAAAAAGCGAGCCCAGAAAGCTTCCAATACCTGAACCTCGTTGGTAAGTCGCTCCGGTGTATACAGATTTTACACCGGCGTCGCCACCGACTTGGTCGTTGTAGTAATGAATATAATGACTCATTTTTATGATTACAGATTACGCTAAAGTGAAGCGTAACCATCAGTGTCCCGTACTCGAATAGTATTTTTTCACCGTGCTTATCTCTTATATCGATAACGATATTTTGGAAAGAGTGCTGCAGCAGTGGAATGTAATGGATCGGTGCAAACTGTTTAACCATGTACGTGCCGAATTTGTATTTTGAGTTTTCAAAAGCAACTATGCGCAAAAGTGCTGCTTGCATATCGCCGACCGTGTACGGTGTGCATATGTCTGTATAGACATAAAGCTGATCGGGCACAGCGCGTGCCAAAGATGCAGGTCTGCTACCCACGTTATTGCTTACACCCAAATTCGATGTTACAAAAGTGCCCGTTTGTCTGTGCACGGCATCTTCGAATCCAATTACGTGTCGTGTTTTTTCATTAAAGCTTGTATAATGAGGATATTTACATTTACAAGTACGTCTCAAGACGTAATAGCTGTAGCGACTGTCTGAGCTGATTTATCGCGCAAGGGTTCGGCCCATACAAATTTACTGAGAACATCTATGACGACGAGTATGTAACAGAATCCGTCATTCGCTTCTTTGAGCGCAGTTAATTGACACAAATCTGCCTCCCAAACGTCGTCAAAGTTGGTGACGTTATAGTGCAATCTTGAAATTTTTTTGCGTATCGGATGATGAAGTGTGTATGTGTCCTGGTTGCAGGGCCACTAGTAGATGCGATTCTTTTCTTTGCCGGTTAACAATTTGCCTCGTGTATTGACACGGAGGAGATTTCGAGAACCGGCGTAACCGGCCTCGTGTCCGGGATCATAATACTATTTCTGAAACTTCATACCGGCAGATTTAACCATCTCTTTTCATGAGCCGATCGTCTTGGCGGCCGCAGCTCGTGTCTGACTTTACTCGGCGGCGGTGACGTGGCTACTGTACCCGTACTTTTGCGCTTCGCCACATTTATTCGGGCAGATATTTGTCTAATCATTTTTGAAACGTGCGTATTCCCGACGAATTCGTTCGGCGTTTCGGAGCTGGCGATAAACTTTGCAAATTGAAATTGTCCAACGGGTGGATCGTACTGGGTATCTTTTTTCGTCTTTATCAATATATCGCTCCGTAAGTCTGCTATATTCTATTGAGGCACGAAACTACCATCTGATGATGATAACGCCGCTCGTGTTGTTCCATTTGAGCCGATCGGACTCGTTAGCCTGCCAGCGTTTAAGCAGCAAGCGTACTTTTTTCTGATGAACTTTTGGCACACTTTCAATAATAGTTTCTTCCGACAGCTGTGACGCAAGATTCTCATCGCGAGGCTCTTCGAGTTGTTAGCTTTCCTTGAAGAACAGAAATCGTCGTAGTGCTTGCAGGTAATTTTTACATTTTTCTTCTTCACTGATAAATTTTTTCGAATTAAGAATCTCATACATTTCCGCGTCTAGTCGTGATAAGTTATCCCCAGGTGTTTGTACACTGCCCTCGGTTGTTGGTGGTGCTGGTATCGCGTGCTGCTGCTATTGAACAGTCGTAAGCTGGGTTGTGTTTTGTAAACGTTCGGCCATCGTCTCCGGTACAACAATCATTTTTCTGGCGTGCTCCATGTTAGTGTTAAATTTTTGAAAAAATCGTGCTGATGAGCGGTTCGAGAAGCAGTGGTCAGAAAAAACCACCGCACTGAATTATAGTGCGTTTTCGACGTTTCCAAGTACCAGCGGTGGCGGCGGCTGTAGCTGTTGCGGCTACCTTACCCCGAGCGGCGGTTGGAGGTTCGATCAATTTTCTCAAGACGCGTTTGTGCTTTTTTAGGCGATGTTTTTCGCACTCCTTGATCTCGACTATTCCGTGTAAGACGTTGAGCGCGCACTCGCAGATACACTTGATGAGTTGTTTATCAGCGGTCCGTGTCAAGGCATCGCGCTGTTTTGCGTTGGCGTGACAGAGGGCAAAAATGTTTACCACAAACAATACGTGGATCGGTGCTGCTGTTGCAGGATGTTCGTATAGCCATTGTCACAGAGAGAGTGCTTGTCACAGAGAGAGTCTCGTTACAATCGGCACATTAAATAACGTTGTGTATGGCACCCTGCATCTATCGCCGAGTCGATTTGCCGCGACGAGGCACGTACGCGTATTGCAGCTGATCGTCAGGAAAAACACATATTCGATGCATCCGTGTAGGCCTCTTGCAGAAATTTCGAGTCTTCGGGATAAACTTGTCGCGCTAGGTACTGGCTTTGTACACGGTCGCGAGGATTCTTGAACAGAACGATGTAATTCGTATTGAGAGACAAATCACGCTGATTTGCACCTTTGTAAAAAAGATTCTGACATGGATATATAGTGGATATGTTTTTGTGATGACAGCCACGTACAAATAAATCGAGTACTACACTGTTAGAAGATTCACGCATCAAGTCATCTAAAATTAGCAATTTTTTCCTTGGCAATCCTTCCCCAAACTCTATATTCAAATTACCGTGTATTTTGTATTCGTTCCTATACGTATCTTGCCATTCGCCATAGTAAAATAAGACGCGATCAAAGCGCACGTTGCACGTTTCAGGAAGATTAGCGAGAAACCATTTTACAAATACGGTTTTTCCACACATGGTTGGGTCTGATATGATGCATGTGAATCATACCATGTCCACCTGCTTTATTGTCACAATCCCCTCGGCGGCGGCGGCGTCGGTGCGGCGACGCGGTTGAAGCACGTCACAGTCAGCTCATCGCGTGCCTCGTTATCAGCTGTTTTCCCGGGAGGGCGGGCGCAAGATAAGCTGAACGACGTGTCCGCTGCTCTCTAGCCTACTACACGCGGTGTGATCAGCTGATGATCGGCCATCGCGGTAATAAGCTGATTTTTGGGAGTGATGGTTAATGGTAAATATATTAATTTTTTTACTTTTACAGTATATATAAGCATACATCAAGGTAAGGCTTTTCTTTTATTTTCAATCATATTTATTGAGATGTAGGCATATTTTACAATGGATTAGTTATTTTTTTTTATAACCAAAAGGAAGAGAACAGTTTTTCAACACATATCATCTTTTTTTAAGAACAACGCTACAAGTTTTGAACTCGTCGCGAGTCACAACCTCGTGCGTAAGTGTGCGCCTGATTGTTGGAAAGTGTACCTTAATTGTACGCTTGTCCTTGAAGGTGTCGTTGTCGCTTTTGTCGGCATTTGAACCAAATTCATCGTCAATTAGAGATTTTATGCTGTCAAAATTTATCTTTAAAGAATTATTGTAATTTAGACGTATAACTTTGACTTTACAACATTCTATAGTGGCACCGGTGTCCGGTGTGATTGTCCAAAAAGCGTAAAATTTCGGCGCTGCAGACATCATGGTTTCTATGTACGTACCCTCGCCATAACTTCTTAACTCATCCGTCATAGCACCTAAGAGATTACCTATTGGAGGCTCATATTCGGGCGGGTTGTTTTCATTTTTCACAGAAATGCACGAGTCTGTATCGCAGTACAGTAGGCGCTATCCGAGTTTTTCCAAGTAACCATACAGTTCGAGGCGTGGCTGCGCCGTTGTGTACGCTGCTATGACGACATTCGTATAGGGTGTCGATATTACAGCTTCTTCTCTGAATTGCCAATTTACATACAGAATATCATCATTGATAGGTAAGATGTCGAAAACCTCCTTATCGGTAGTAAATAAAAGCTTCAACAAATTTCGTTTCATATTTGTGCGCTAACCGAATTTACCCCATAAACTATTTAAACAAATTTTGGCAACAGCCCGTAATCCAGGATTTTTCTTAATTTTTTCACGATCTAGAAGGATACCCTCATCGCGCTCGTACTCGGCTAAATACCGCGCTTTCGCATTTTCGTTGATACACCAGCTGGGCCAGTCGGAGGCTTCTTATTTTATCTTCAAAAATAGATTTACGTACTGCGCAAAAAGCCAACCTTTCGTACCATCGAAGCGCGTCGTGTCGTACTGCCAAATGATGTATATCTCGCTTATGCGATAACCGAGCTCAACGGCTTCGCGCAGCTCGTCCGCCACCGAAGTACCGGTAAACTCACGATCCGCTATTTGCTCACGATGACAATCTTCGGTGCGCGCCTCGACGCAACAAGAGCGACACAGCGCAAAGAGAAGGCGGCCGTGCATTTTAACAGGCAGCAGCGGCATATACAAATTTCGCGGCGGTAAAACTCTGCACTTGACCAAGCCCTCGACACCGTCAAGATTGTTGTAATCATCGCCAATTCGCGACACTCTTCACCTACGAAAATACGCGGATGACCGATTGGGAATTTTCCACGCTTACAGATGTACGGATACAGCGAATAAATGTCTGTATATTTGATTTTCTCGCCGTCCTTGACTTTGTAAAAAGGTATGATGTTTTCTGTTAGCCCTCCAAAAAATGCATCTCGCGGATTCAAAGTTATTTGACTCATTAGAGGATGATTTTTCACGTAGGAGGCGATCTCTTGGTTTCTCAATTTCACATCGTCAAACTCGCATTCCCATATACTACGAACATAGTAACCGCAATCGCGAATTTTTTGCAATTTAGACATTGTGTTTTCGTATGCGGCGTTAAAGGTGCGACCATAAGCCAGTGATTTCTCACGCGCTTTATCAAAACATTTCGGGCAGCCGTGCGTGTAACAACCCTCGTACTCGCATACCGTGCCTTTATACTTTCTATTTAATGGTGGTAGAAATCCATCCACTAGAAAACCCTCGGGTAATCGAAACTTTTGAGCAAGCCCCGCATGAATGATTTCTCGACCACACTCGCTTTCGCCCTAAACCAACCACTCTATAGATTTCTGAGAATATTTGTCACCCCGGCGATAACCGCTAGCAGGTATAATACCTATAGTCTTACCGCATAAGAATTTTTTTCTGTACACAAGCGAGCAAGCACTTGCTATAGTAGTTGCTTCAACGAATGGACAGATTTTACCCACATTCAGAAATATCTCTCGAAAAGCAACACAGGCGCGTCGCAAAATCTCCACATCCATACGGCAGTATTCTACTATTTCTTTTTGAAAATCGAAAACATAATCACACCGAGTTTCGTTGTTATACCACGCGTAGAACGCTTGTCGCTCTTTAACAGACATAGAATATGGCGCGTAAAATTTTTCGTCGGGTAGAGGACCGACGTAATTTTCGTTCTCGGGGATATTAAACAAATGCGGGAAATAGCCCTTTTTCGCGCACGGTAGCAGACCAAAAGTTTCGGGCAATAAACTTAAGCGCATGACACGAGGATTGGCATTTTCACACTCTTCGACTAAATACTTCAAAATAAACTGGGCATCGAAACTACTAGCATTGTGCGCGATGCATATAATACGCTCAAACACCTATTTTTCACGAACGTATAATTCAATGAAATGCTTTATGACGTTTTCTCGAAAGATGTGTTCGCGTATACCGCGGGTGTCGCAGCGTATTTTCATATCATCTGCCCGTGTCAGACAGTCCGTACACAAATGGTGAAAAACGCACAGATTTGGAGTATGCAAACGCGTATCCGCTCGCATTTTATACAGCGTATCTTGTTGTGTTTCAAAATCGTAAAACACGTAAAGGTACTTTTTAGATTCTTTTAGCTGTTTTGGAGCGCGTACAATCTGTATGTAACACGCGGCGTTTGTAGAGTGCCGTGACCGACAAATTTTACAAAATAAAACACCACATTCATGCTTTCCACGATGTACGTGTACGCGTTTCTGACATGTTTGACATATTTTCAACAAATCGCAAATTTTCTTATTTCGTTTTTTATACGTCCCTACAATTTTATGATTCTGAAAACAAGTGTTCCCGAAAAAACTTCTAAAGCAGTCATTGCACTTAATCAGCTGAATGTCGACTTGCTACAACTAGGTGTAACAAAACAACGCGGGCATATCGAGTTACACACGTGTCGATCAACATACTGATACTTTTTATTACAACGGTCGCAAAAAAATTTACTTTTAGCAGCACTCGTTAAATTCAAAATTTTATAAAAATGATGCGCGGCTGCATCGTAACAAATATTAACGATTTTCGGTGATAGAAGATTGTATAACATAACGTGTCCGTCGAAAAAAGGAGCCTCCCCAGAATCAAAAGTTTGACTATCGTACTCGACTATCGCTATATTCTTTCGCGCATAATAGTATTGAAATTTTTTAATTTCGCGCGCTCCTTTTGTAAGGCGCGACGACTGTCACGTATTACAGTCCATGCTTTTTTCGTCGTGTCAGTCGCGTCTTCTTTTAAGTTAACAGAAGCCTCACCAACAACTAATGCTCGCGGCAAGCACAAATTATCAGAGTTTCGAATGATGGAAATTAAAGACCATTGACACAGCACATTTATGCCAAAACTTTTCTTTCGTCCAGCCCCACGCGGCACCTCCACGTACGTAGCTTCAATAGAAAAATTATCGTCTATTTCGAAATTTTCATTGCTTTGCGTTACTATGCTGACAAGCATCCATAAATCATCCACGAAAAAATTTGCGACTGACCGTAGGGAAATACCAGCTGAACCGTGCGCGAAATTTTTACTATTTATCGTAATGCCTATCAAATCACTACTGTCCGCCATTGATACAAAATACGCGTTAATATCGTGCATTACTAACTCAAGCCACAAAATAGGATCAAAATTTTCAGGCATAGTCTCTAATACACGCATGACTATTCCCACACCATGTACACGAAATCTACGTACATAGTGGTTACGCTCTTCTATGATGGCAAACCGAACACCTGGACCTTGAATACCCATATTATTATTATCGTTTTCTCTAACGCTATCATTATCGCTGCTGTGTACACGTTGCTCGTCACGGCTTTACGTACTTTCCTCACGATGTACACTACTGTCGCTATATATACTACGCTCACTACTACTACTCCGGCTGCTGCTGCTGCTGCTACTTCGGGGGCCGCTGCTGCTACGGCTGCTGCCACTACTGCTTCGGGTGGTAGAGCTCTCATTATCGGTACTTTGACGACGAGACCGACGACGTACCTCTGATCCCCCGCCTATCTGTGTTGGCGTGTTTACAGCAGAATTTATGACACTTTCGAATGAGTCGAAATCGTCGACACTGTTCTTCATTTGAAACTCCGACGATAACGAGGCACTACAGGCTGCTGCAATAATAGTTTTACAAAAAACAAGTGCTGATGGACCCGATACACGTTGGCGTGATCGTGGTATACTCGTACCAGCACCATCATCGTCACCGTCGTCATCATCCAAATCGTAAGACAATCTACGTTTTGCAGATCGCAATGGTACCCATCGACGTATAGTGTCGTCGTCGCTGTCATCACTCCAGAACAAAACGGTATAAATTTGCCTATCTTCGTCACCAACAGAGTCATCACGCCGAACTTAGAACCAAACGTATTTTGTTACCTCGTGACTGAAGATTTTGAACAACATCTACAGCTGATTTGCGAAACCCTCGGCCGATTATGGGAAGCCAAGCTAAAACCAAATTGGGACAAAAGCCATTTCTGCCGTAAACAGTTAAAGTATCTAGGCCATGTGGTTAACGAAGAGGGACTCCACACGGACCCAGAAAAAGTAAGAGCAATCGCTGATCTACAACCGCCGACGAACCTCAAGGAGTTATGTCGTTTCTCAGGGTTAATATCTTGGTACAGGAGATTCATCCCGCAAGTAGCAAAGAACGCAGCTCCCCTCAACAAGTACCTGAAGAAGAAGGTGAAATGTGAATGGGGCTCCGACTAACAAGAAGCGTTCGAAAAATTAAAGGCAGACCTGGTGCAAGCTGCAGTTTTAGCCTGTCCAGATTTCACGATGATGTTTGTGTTGTAAACAGGTTGATTGATTGATTGAATGCTGATTTATTACTGGCAAGGCCCAGCAGGGCCGTATGCCAGGGTGCATAATAATGTACATAAGTGTTGTAACAATAATTAATAATCTGTAACCCAGTAAACAAAATAATTTTTGGTAACGTAGTATGTACTAGATGAGTTTTAGTTCATTGTTGAGCAAAATACAAAGCAGTATAACGAATTGATTTTCGTAGATAGAGACTTAGAATAATTATAATAGTATAGGTAAAATATCAGGCAATAACTAACGCAATATAGCGAAATAGCATGCATAATACAAAAGTGTAGTTTCGAAAGTGACTAAGACGTAATAGATTGCACTAGGATTTTAATAAATAATTATATAAACCGTCTTTGAAAGAAGGGATTGACGGTTTCATTCTTATAGTGCATGGGATAGAATCCCATAATCGCATCGATTGCATACTAAAACCTTTAGAAAACGTTGTGGTCGTAGCTATAGGTATATTAAAATTGGACTGACTATTCCTTTCCGAACGACGAATGCTCTCGCTATGGGGCAAAATAAAACGCTGTTAAATACGGTGGCTTAGCAGTCGTTAATATTTGGTATAGTATCACAGCCAAAAAATACTTTCGTCGCTTCTCAGGAGTCAGCCAGTCCAACTTGGCGATATACGGGGCCAATCGAGCATCACGAGGTAACCGGAAAATAAATCTAATTAATAGATTAAATAGCCGAGCTAATTTTAGGTCTAGGTATCTAGTGAGATCACAGTAGACTGTGCAAGCGTAATCAAAATGAGGAAGAATTAATGCTGCTACGAGTTGCTTCATAAGACTGCTTGATAGGTAATATGTCCTAAAGCGCAGATGATTTAGAACACCGTGGACACGTGAACAAATAGCAGAAATGTGGCTGTTCCAGGACAAATCTTCAGTAAGTTTCACGCTCAGATTTTTCGTTGATTTACTGAATGGGATTGCAATACCATTTACAGTCAACTGTGGTAGTGTATCCGTATCAATCCGCATAAGATTTTGTGCAGATCCGAAAATTAAGCCCTGAGTTTTCTGAGTATTTAACTCCAAGCCATTATTGCAGGTACTCGCGCCGGTGCTTTGCTGACAGCCAGCCAAGGGCCAGTCTGTGAGGGGTGACATGGCCACGGCGAGGGATATTTCCAACAACGAAACGGACGCAAGCGTTTTGCGCCCTTTGCAATTTTAGGGTGCGTGTCGCATCTAGGTCGGCGTACACAGGGCTGGCGTAGTCGAATAACGGAAGAACCAGAGCCTGGATCAATTTCTTTCGAAGTGGAAACGAGAGGGCTCGTCTATAGAACCTGAGCGAGCAGAGGGCTCTGTGGACCCTCCGTGCTACGTGTCTAGCGTGAAGCTGCCAGTCAAGAGTCGGGGTCATCCAGAGGCCCAGGTTTTTAGCCTCTGTAACGTAGGGTAGTGGCTCTCCATCAACACCGACGTTGGGGATAGCAGAGAGGTCAATTCTTGACGTGTATTGTAGGCTCCCAAGAATTATAACCTTGGATTTTCCAAGGTTGAGCTTGAGTCTGTTTTCGCGGGACTAATTTGCAATTGCCTGCGTATCGCAGAAAATTTCCTCGATGTCACGAAGGAGTTCACTGGGAGGACAGTGTACATAAAGCTGCGTGTCGTCCGCAAACAGCATGTGTCGAGCAAAACGTAATGCGTGTGGCAAGTCATTAATGTAGATAGCGAATAAGAGGGGGCCTAGAACACTTCCCTGAGGTACTCCGGATGAGGCATGCAACCAGTCAGAGAGATTTCCACCTTCGTCAACCACTGCTTGTACACGATCGGTCAAGTAGCTAAAAAACCATCGGAGGGTTGCATTCGAGACATTTAGGTTGCGCAGTTTCTTCAGTAGGCGAGCGTTCGAGATCGTGTCAAAAGCTTTAGAAAAATCGAGTAAGACTAAAATGGTGATTTGCCTCTTGTCGATGGCCCAGCGAATGTCATCTAAGACGCCAAGGAGGGCTGTTTGAGTTGAGTGTCCTGGTCTAAAGCCGGCCTGTCTGGAATCCAGAAGGTTGTGAGCTTCAAGGTAACCCAGGAGCCGCTGCTGAACAATTCGCTCGACAAGTGTCAGACTCGGACGTCGGTGATTTTACCTTCGATAGAGGAAGGATTTGTGCCTTTTTCCAGTCGTCAGGAAAAGATGCTGAGATTAGTGAGTTATTCACTAGCGCGGCAAGAGGCTGTACAAGATCTGGAAGGGCTGCGCGAAGCATAGGTACGGAGAGACCGTCCATTTCTGTGCCCTTCGATTTTCCTAGTTTCAGTGCATCCAAGACTTCGTCCTCACGTACTGGCGCAAGATGAAATGAAGCGCCGATAGTGGGGTTGTATTCGCTCATACAGGCTGCATCCAAATCGGTATCGGTGAGTGGAGGGCACTGGTTCACCATATTTGCATAGTGTATATTCAGGGAGTCAGCACTAAAAATGGTGAGAGGAGACGGTAGTGAGCTGTTAGTAACACGAAGGTTTCTGAATTCGCGCCATTGCGCGTTCAGATTCGGGGCATTCTCGAGTTTGTCCGCGATATATGCGTTTTTTGCTGAGTCTAGCTTGTTGGATGCTAGCGTTCTAAGGCGTTTGTATTTCTCGACGTCGTCGTTGGTCGCTGACTGTAGAGCAGTTTTGTACTGCTTATCACGTTGCTTCATGAGCGCACGATTGGCTGGGGATACCCAGGGCTTGCGCTTAGACGAGAGAACGATCGATCTAATCGGGGCCGCATTGTCGAAAACCGTAGTAAGAGCTGAAGTCAGGGCACGTTGCCCAACATTTACATCCGGAGGGGGAGAACTGGTTCCAAACAGGGGGATTTGGCCCGAGTGCTCCCCAGATGGTGCCAATAGAAAGGCATTGGCGAGAAAATCCCCACCGGTTGTAGAGAGTAGGGGTGCTAGGGTAGCACGGGCTTCCCGCGCTAAAGAGGCCGCTGACACTCGGTTGAGATCGCGTGAGAGAATTGTTTTCGCAACAGGCGCCGGTTTGGCACCTTTGATGGTCAGTGAGATGAAATCGTGGCTAGCGATAAAGGGAGAATCGGATTTCTCGTAGTTTACAACGTTCTCCGGATTGCTGACTAAGAAGAGGTCAAGCCAAGTGTGCGAGGGTGGCGTATGCCATAAAAGATGGTGAGTGGGCTCAGACTGGACCAATGTGAGCGATAGAAAGTCAAGAGTTTCGAGTAGATGTGCAGAAGCATCGTTTGGCGTTGCCATATTTATGTTGAAGTCTCCGGTGACGATTGCATTCACGTAGTGCGGAAGATACATGGACAGGTGGTTTGCAAAGGTAGTGGGATAGGCAGCAGTAGGTCGATAATACAGTACAGCGACAAGAATTTTATCGGTGATCGCAATTACATCATAGTTTGTCACAGAACATTTTGCTTCAAGCAGCGTAAAATGCTCGCGCGAGTTCAGACGGTTGATATTAATGTGCCCTATAAGAAATAAATTGTTCGCCCTTGCATGCACCGATCCAGCCACCTTCGCAGCTCGCTGTCATTCACGTGTGTGGCCAGGGGGAGCTAACTTAGCGAGGTCAGCCTCAGAGTAAACCGGGATACGGTTCGAGTAAGGGGTTTCCCTCATACAGACAACCATATTTTCCACGGTCGGCCTGGCATATCCAAGATTTCTGCTCGGTAAGCGGGCTTTGCGGAGAATATCGAAAACAGGCTTCGGATATAGTCGGTTAATAAATACATTGAATTTTCCTGTCACCTTGAAGATTGGAAGCCAGTCGATCACGCGAAGTTCTGGAGCCTTGTGCATTAAGTCATCACGCACTATAGCCGAGTCGAATTTAACGACGAAGGCAAAGGTAGACGCAGATTGAGATTGAGAGGCCTGTTCCACGGCTACGGGTTGAGCTGCGCGCCTACTCACCCACGGACGAAGGCTATATACCTCGGTCGATACTGAGTTGTGTAAGCCTAGTGCATTAAAAACGAGTTTCGCAGCCTCTATAGGAGAAGGCTCAAACTGTGCAGGAACGCCCGAGATGACTATTTCACAGTCATCCTGAAAGGTCATGTTACGGGATACCGAAGAGAGCTCGTCACGGATGGACTTTGCCTCAGCTTTACGCTCAGCATCCGAGGCAGTTATTTTGCTCTCGATCGACGTCATCCGTTCGTCGAGCCGGGTGATAGCAGCCTTATTTTCCAAGGCTTGTGCCTGAAATGCGGCGAAGAAATTCATGAAGTACGCCGGTGCTCCAGTGAGGTCGACGTCGGACGTGCTGGCCGTGGCCATCACTACTTGCGGCTGTGGAGTTAACGGGTTGGATGCGAGAGACTCGTTTGAGCCGACGACTTCTTCGAGATTTTCCTCTCGAGTGTGCTTTAACACAGGTAGTAGTGTGGGCGATGGAGGCGAGATTTGGCGCTTAGTAGAAATTCTCACAGGGGTGACAAGCTCAGTATTCTCAGTTGCACTTACGGTGTTTACTGGGGTATACGCAGAACCTGCTTGCGAATCTCTACTGCTATGGCTGTCCGAAGGACTGGAGTTTTCGTCGCTTGCAGCCTCGTGAGGAAAGCGAAGGCCTCGCGCAGTGTCGAAGGACTCAGAGCGCGTCGCCGGTGGATATGACGGTTTTCGTAGTCGGAAGTGCCGCGTTGATTGCTCTCGTTCTTGCTGAGATTTCTTCGTACGTGATTCGACAGCAGTGCTCCAGGGATTTCCTCGCCGTGAAATTTGCGAGACAGCCCGGGTGGAAGGTACTCTTACATGCCCCACAAGATATAGGATTGCTCGCAATGTTAGTTCTGCATCTCCGGCAGATCGGCATTTGCGGCAATTAATTATTGACTAAAGGAGTGAGTGGACGGTGATGACAAACCAAATGGTATAGAATACAACTAGATAAAAACACTAACGACTTTATTTCTACACTAGATTAGACGAAACATACGAGGATAGAGTAAAAATTAGCTAAAAGTGAAACGACGAGGCTGTTTTACCTAAGAAAATTGTTCTACGAAATGCGCATGTAGGCATAATATAAGTTTTCAGTGAATTTGCCGAAAAAATTGTGCTACGGACAAGGTGGAAAATTTCGAAAGAGTTACACATAAAAACAGTGCCAAAAAGTTCGAGGGAATAGCGCATGTATAAGCCTCGCAGTATTATTCGAGAGAAATGTGAGCATAGGCACATCCAACTAGTTCGATTCGACCGATTACAAGATAGCGCTGTTATGTTTACATCTAAAAGACGCGCACGCTCTGAACACACATACACACACATACAGTATAACGGGGGTCAATGGCTTTGCGAACGCAATTGGAAACACTTGAGACAGTTCGAAATTCGCGCGATTGCTAAGGCTAGCGATGATAGATTATCGAACGCGAATTTATCATGTTTCGTCTCGGATAGAGTGTGCCGCTTTCTCTCTCTCTCTCTCTCTCTCTCTCTCTCACTCACACAGCAAATTTTACACGCATTTCGATAGTAGCACTACAAATAAAGCCGCACTTTGTAACACAAGTTACACGAACTGCCGCACTAAAGATTAAAAAATATATCGGAGAATACGATACGTTGCTGGTACTGAATCACTATGAACAGGTCTTTCAGGGCTGCCTGTAGGTGTCCTCGCAGGTGTCGTTGGTGGGGACTGCGAATTGATGATGTTGCGAAAATTCGGTCGACGATGAATTGAGGTTAGAAAATATCCTGGCCGAAGCCACAAGAACAGCAGAAACGAGCTTTGGAATACAGAGTGTTATCAGAGACGACTGTACTACTCACCAGAGAGAGAGAGAGAGAGAGAGAGAGAGAGAGAGAGAGAGAGAGAGAACGAGAGGGAGGGAGAAAACCCGCGCTGATCTCGTCGCCGCGTCCCGAAACCTTCATGAATTTTGCGTGCGCGAAATCCGCGAGATTACCGCTAGCAAGTCGTGTCCTGGTGTGTCGCTGGTGTTATTACTCTGAGGGCAACTTCACGCCGCGTGACTGTTCCGAGCCGAGCAGCTATTGCCGCTCGTCCTTCCGCTGTAGCCAGACACACACCCAAGGCCACGAGGCATCTACTCTGCTGCTCAGCGAGGGCCCCGGTCATCCGCTTGCGCCGTACAAGACTAGCCACGAGGCATTTAAGCGAGACAGCACGGAAGTGAATGTAAGTACCTGCTTGATCGCTGATCTGTCTGTCTGTCTCTCTCTCTCTCTCTCTCTCTCTCTCTCTCTCTCTCTCTCTCTCTCTCTCTCTCTGCATTAGGTTTCGCTTTGTCTCTCTCTTGCCTTGTGCCGCAACTATATTTTGCTGGTTTTACAATACATAAACATAAATCTAAACTCCACCTGCTCTTTGGTATTTCACGCCTAACTCTCTGCCCTTTCCTCGCGTTCACCTCTCTCGAATATACGTTTACTTCATCCGCGATTAAGCTGCGCAGCATAAACACTCACGACGCCTCCGCGGGCTCACGTGCTCGAGGACGAGCACGTATAGCATACTGCGCTACGGGCCAGGCTTCGTATAGCCTTCAAGAAGCCTGCAACGAGCTGCTGTTTTTACTCCTCTCGCTATTCGATAGATCAGTGAAGACGTCACTGACTCTTTATACAAGGGATAAAGAACACCGTTATAATGTATTTCAGTGGTCTAAAAGTTGTTAATTTGTCTTGCGCCGCGTGTGTAGGTTCGCTTCCCTTCACGATGACCTCGACCGGCGGTGTGGCGCACCGCATAATAATTAATTAAGTCAGCGTAGTGCCTCTGGATTGTAGAGGCCGTAGATTCTCGGCGGGTTGCCGTTGGTTGTTAAAAGAATAAATGAGAAATAAAGACGACATATCATACCCGCAGCAAGCTTTAATGAATTTCATAACCCACGACCTTGTTCGATACTCTACCCGCTCCTGGAGCTAGCCGAGCTCAACTCCCGCGCCGACGGGCCCCAACACACGGTGGCGCTCACACGGAAAGGGGATCGCGGGATCCTCGGCATCTCTATGCCTGGCGCCCTGGGCCGAGGCGGCCCGCCGCCGTGTATGCATTGGGGTGTGACGGCGCGCGAGACTAGATTTAGGGAGCGCTGGGCTGCCGAGCAAACCCCAGCGTTTCAGCGTACAAAGGTATAGCACTCGTACTCGCTAACCGGGTACAGCTATACGACGATAAGTTATTTCTACAAAAGACACTCCGTGGATCGTTTCCTGGCTTTTTGAAGCCTCGGTGACGATTCAAGGAGTTGTTAAATTACGTGAAATGCGGCAACGATCGACCAATCAACACCTGACGTGCAACGACTATGTACAAAAGTAAGTCAGTAGTTCGCGCGTATAAGAATCGCTGACTCGTAGGTCAAAGCGCTCGCTCCGATGTTCGGCGATTGGTTTTGTGCTGTTGCAATCGGTTTAGTATACGTAGTCTGTATGGGTACACGAATGCAGTCGTACAGGCGATGTATGTGTGTGTGTGTGTATATATTTATTTATTTATTTATTTATTCGTAATTGCTAAGGTGTATAAACGTGGGACATTACAGCTCCCCCCCCCCCAGAATATTGCTGTCCTCGGCCATGGAAGCGGCGTAAGAATAAAGATGTCCCATGTTTAGTCACATGAAATTTTCCGGTAAACTATCAACAAAAACTTTTTACTTAAATAGAATCCGTATCACTAATTTTTAATGTCTTTTACACTATTCTCTTTAATTTACAAATCCTACACTCGTATGGTATCCTTTGGACACACTCGCCATTTGCCCAGTTAGTATGACAAACTATACAAAGTAACCAACTTGATTCTTGATGTTCAATTCCCTTGCACCAGCAGTCATCTTTGCATCCCGTACAACTCGTAAATAATGGGGGCTGTGGGATTGTTGAGTGTTGTGTAGTGACTTCCAGTCTATTCAAGGGAACTCTGGCTTTCGAAACTGATGCTTCTTCCTTTAGTTCTATTCTCTGTTCTCGTTTTCTAATCCTGTCTTTCTCTCTTCTCTTTTCCTTTTCCTCTTCGGTTTATATTTTTGATTTTTTTTTAAATGTTCTCCTTGGCAACGCGTTGACTCTATTTTCTGATGTTGAGATCTTTTTTTATTGGTAATCTTTGTTGTTGATTCTTTGCGCTGACTAGGCGGACACGGTGGATATGGCGTAGTCTGTGGAATCAGCTGTTTCGGTGGACGCGGCGGGGTTGCCGGACACGGCGGTGTATCGCTCTCCTGTAAGTTGTCCCCTTCCACACACTCGCTCGCGCCTGTGTTTACTCGCGGATACGGCGTGCTGTCTCTCTCCCGCGACTCGTCCCCATCCGCGCTCTAGCCTGCATTGGTGTGTGTACGCGGACGCAGCGGAATTTCATTCTCTACTGCATGCGCCTGTGCAGGTGAATTCGGCGGACTCTGCGGAGTCGGCTGACTGTCATACTCCCGCAACACTTCGACTTCAAGTTCAACGTACCTGCCTATGCTAGTGTGGGCGGCCGGACTCGGTTGATGTCCGCGATTTGCCTCCTGCGTATGCATTGGGAGGTCAAAACAGGTTACTGCTTCGATGGACTCTGTTCGCTGCATGCGTGTGTCTTTCTTTATCACCACTGATGATTTGGTAGTAATAGGAACGCCAGTTTTCAGCTGAATTGTTCCTACGTCCGCTTGTACTTCCTTTCCTTGTACTTCGGGTACCTGTTCGTTTTTACCCCGCTCTGCAGGTACTGCACTTATGGTTGAAGGCACTGAATTTTGTTTGGATTCACTCTTACTATCATTTAAACGATAATGTTCTACTGCTTGCCAGTAGTTTTCTCGCGCGGTTGTAACTGCCCTTTGTGCTCTTTCAAGTTGTTCGATGGCTTTATCGAGTATTTTCTTGGCCATTTCTACTACTACTTTTTCAAAGATTTTGTTTGTCATATTGATACTACGTATACGTGATATGGACGTAAACTGAACCGATGTGACTCGAATGTGCGGCGGCTAAATGCTAGGTCAGCATTTCGCCGGGCAATGTACTTTCCCCTTCGCTTCATTTCCGTGTGCGCTGCGACTTTGGATTTAAAAGTTGTATCTCTTATATGTCGTATTAATTTTCATGTATGTGTGTTTATACTAATCACGTACAGGTATGTATATTGTCGATTTAAAATCTTGGAAATTTTTAATCTTCCATATATCTTAATGATTTTTAATGGCTTTAACGGTATCAATAGTTAATGTATTTATCGCAAATATGCTTAATTGACAATTTAACAACAATTACCTGAAACTCGTAAACTATTAAAAATTTTTGGTTTCTAGTACTTTATCGCACTTTAGGGTCTCGAAATACGTCTAACAATGAAAGTTGCAAAACATTATTTATAAGCTTATTGCATACGAATTTACAATGTAAAATTTGTTATTTTAGTTCCTAATTTGTCAATTAAGCATTCTCTAACTATATATAGTCACGAAATTTCCAATTTGTATAAATTAAAGTAACTCCGTTAATAATAAACTAATTATTGCAAAATTTAAATTCGCTATAAACTATTATTTTCGGTAATAAGTGCTACAATATTTTCTTAAGTTTATTTGACTCGCATTAGTCGAATTAATGCGTACGCTCCTGAAGAATATTCTCTTTTTTTTCTATTTAGTTTTTTTTTTTTTTATACTGAGGTCAGCAATTTCATTTCCAACTTCGGATTTTCGCGCTTCGTGACATTCGTTGCTCGTACATTGTTCGGATCGTGCTCACAATCGTTCGTCAAATTATTCCTACAATGGTTCGTCGTTACAAGAGGTTTTGTCCCGGTGGAAGATGGGAACGTGTAAATGTAAGTACAATTTATTTTATTTGGTAATTATCATTTTGTTTTTGTGCCATCCTAATTTTTATTTACTATTGTTCCTGTTATTTTTGCAGTTTGCTAATTGGAGCACCTTGCGCGCTTTCCGGGCTAACTACCGGTATATGAACGAGCGCCTTCAGGAATGTTTTGATTTTCCTTTCTACGACTGGCACTTGGATCGGCTGTTTTTGTCGGAAGAGTTTCATTTCGTATCCACAGAAGGCTTTTCTGTGGAGGTCGAAATTTACCAGGAGCTCCTTGTTCTATACGTTGGTCGGCTTGTTATATGCCGTCAGCCGCTGGACCGCCAATTACTAAAGACTTGTTATAACAAAAGTTCTCCTGTTTTTTCATCTAGTTTAATTTTATGTGCGCTTAATACAATTATTAAATGTATCTCTCCTCATATTTTGGAATTATTGTATGAATAAATAAAATTATTTATACTATATTTTGTTACTGTAATTTTTTTTTAATCTATCCTTATATATAATAAAAATTATAACTGAATAAAATGAAGCCGGAATACGTTAATAATAGGTTATCGAAAAATATAGATAAAAAAAAATTTTCTTGATCAGGAATCGTCTGCTCGGACACGTTTGGACGTCACAGTCTTCGGTAACAGTAAGTCCAAACATCTGTCCGCACTCAGTTGCGTATGTCTGTCATGTAAGGGTCCGATTCCGTCCGAACACACATTCTCGAAGTTTCGTTAGTACAATGAGCTTCCTTGGATTGGCAATGGCCTTACGTAGTCATTCAAGGAGTCGATGCTGGAAATTCTTCCCCTTTCTGTTAACTGTTGGTTTGATCCTGTTACCTCTTGCACTTGATAGACTGCCAGCTGTGTACAATTTGGAATCTTCGCAGGTGGTATGTGTATGACTGTTTCTGCAGGGAGAGACTGATGTGTGTTAAAATTGGTTGTGATCTCTCTCATATTGCAAACGGTTTGCTTGGGATCATAGGCTAACAGTTAGTTCTGGTTAGTGTGACCATAACACTGTCCACGTAGCGTAAATATACCTGTCCCGTTTATTGTTAATTCGGCTTTGCGTTCGTCATTACACATGATACGCATTTGGGTCGGTTTGATGACCGAATAGAGCCACTCATCGGTACTACGGAGCTTTTCCCAGTACGGAGTGGACGTAGTTGACAAACTCGCAGGGACTATTATCATTGTCGATGTTAAAAGGCAAGGATGGTGGGCACATAACTACTTTTTGATGCATTCTACATGTATCAATATACTCTTTGGTAGCTAATAAATAGTTTTGCATGTCGTGTGACACTATTAAGTGTGAATATTGCGGAACTAACGTTACATAGGACGTCGCATTAGTCATGATATCTTGAGGAATTGGTAGTGGATGTATCTTGTATTGTGAATATCTTGCCTTATCTGATAGTGGAAATTCCAGGATCAAAATTAATTTCCCTCCTACCGTGTTTACACTGACTTTGGACATTGCATGTAACATCTCTACCGTTATAGTGCTGTGCTCCCACGGTTGCGTGTGTCCATTTAATGTTTTAAGTATCGATTGCAGTTGCTCGTGTGTAAACAACAATGGATGTAAGTACCCTCTCGTAGCTGTCTCAATGGTGTTCACAAGAGTTTTATACGAGTTGATACTGTGCTCTAATGATTGGTCAAATTGGTATACCCATTTCAATAAAGTCTGGACCGTTGTTGAACGGTTAGCAAAATTATCAAGTTGATTTGTCCTATTTGCTATATTTAAAAATTGTAAGTGTTGTTCATATAAAGTTCTTTGAGTGTCATCAAGTTTTTGGTGTAGCGACTCTAGGTTAGATTTTACTATGTGGGTCTGGCTGGCCAATAAGGTGGACATGTTGGCTGTCCTCTCATATAACCTGTCCACGTCCTGGTTCAATTGATCTCTGTCCCCCGTGTCCATAGTTCCAAAGAGCTGCCGGCTTGTCCAACCAATAATCTCGAGCGGAGCTCCTCGCTTAGATAAAGGGTGAGTGAATGGAATAAAGCTGTTGTCAGGGACAACTAATGAGGGTGCAAAGAATATGCGAAGGTCTTCTTGTAATGATTTTAATGTTTTCATTGCTATGTCGAATTTATTAATTGAAATAAATTCTTTGCATTCTTGTTTACTTAGCTGATCGTTGCAAGTAGTAATCATTTTAAACTTTTGTTTTTCTCTCCAGGTTATTGGATCATTCCACTTCGTGAAATCCAGGGTGACTACTATTTTCCATTTTACTCTCTCGATCTTTACCTCGCCCATATATTCATAATATATTTCGGGATTTTGCGTTAATGCTGTCAGCTTGTAATACGGTGGTCTGTCCTGGTTTTTGCCTTGAGAGAATGGTACCCATGACAGTATAAGGAGCGCCATCAGTGAAATTGTCCGAACCATCTTTCTGTAATAAAAGACAACGGAGTTTACTAAATGATTATTTAAAGAATTTCTCTAATTTATCCTTATGTTTAACTATTAATTCGCCATTTGTTGACTCAACTATCACATTATGATTATCTCTGATTTCTTTCACTATGAATTGGCCATTGTAATATTTATATAATTTTCCATATCTAGGCTCTTTGAGCACTCTTACTTCATCTCCTACTACAATATTTAATGGTCTTGCTTTTCTGTCGTAATATTGTTTGTTTTTATACTTGGAATCGATGAGGTTACCTCGAGCTATTGTTTGCATTTCACGTAAGGATTCGGTCAGTTCTTGTATATATGCGTTATACGTTTCTAGTTCATATTCGTCCGGTAGCCTGTTTGGAGTTCTAGCTGGACGTCCGTATAGTAACTCAAACGGAGTGTAACCTGTCGATGCATGTACTGATGAGTTGTACTCGTGCATAGCAAATGGTACGACCTTGTCTGCCAAGACTGCATGGCTTCTTTCTAACGACGCGTTAGATTGCGGATGATAGGCTGTAGTTGTATTTAGCTTAAACTAATAAATCTCGGACAGCTCCGATAATAACTTATTTTGGAAGCTTTTACCTCTATCACTCAATATGATGCGTAGTACTCCATACTGCGCAAATAAGTGTCTGGACAAGGCGTCTGCGATGGTGATTGCTTTTATATTGGGTACGGGCACTGCTATACAAAATTTCGAAAATTGACATTGCATTGTTAAAATATGCAAATTTCCTTCCGTGGTTTTACAGAGCGGTCCTACTGTGTCGATGGCTACTTTATGGAACACTTCACTTGGTGTATCCGTAATTACCATTGGTTCTCGTGTTTTAATTCGCACTAATTTCTGTTTTTGACACGTCGAACATTTGCCGACAAACTCCTGAATGTCCTCCTTCATTCCCTTCCAGTAATATTTTTCTCGGACACGTCTGTAAGTTTTGCCGATGCCCTGTGTTCCCAAAATAGGCTGTTGTGATAGTCCCCTAGAATTGTTGAGCGGTATTCTGGCGGAACTGTCCTACATGTCCCATAGCAAAACGTTATCGTCATGTCAACGTTATGGAACATCTCCTTAAATCCTTGCACCAAGGTTCTTCTAGGCAAAGTGTCAGTTATCTCCCCTGTTCTAGCTATCCTGAAAGAACGCAGTTTCTTTTCGAAGATAAGTTCCTTTAACGTTTTTAAGCACTTGTTAAGACCACTTGGTTTAACTTCATCTCCCGCCTTGTTAGCTACAACTAGGCTAAAGATATAGCGTTTCCGGTTGATAGTTGTGATTACATCGCCTATGTTGGCTTTTGCCTTCTCCAGATCTTCTTGGTGGACGGCTTCTATGTACGCGAGCAATTTGTTAGTACCTGTAGACAGGTTTAAGTCTTTGGAGACAAAGTGGGCTATATTGTCTTTTAAGTATGTTATGCACTCTCTTGTACTCAACATCTTCAATGTTTCTTTAACGTTTGTTGGTTCCACTATGTGTGGCAAAGGTGCGGTTGCTGGAAGTTTTGCGAAATTAGTTATTTCTGTAGTCTCTGTGGATCGCAGGTCAGGTATTTCCTTTATGACATCCTCGCCTCTAATTCCAGATTCTTCTGATATTGTTTTATTATCGACACTAAATTGGCCTTCTTTGGTAGCTATCTGTTCTGCTAATTTCTCTAAACGTTTATCTTTTACTGGTCGACTCTCGTCTTCTGTCTCCTTCTCGCTATCTTCTTGCTCTATCGTAGATAAATTTTGCCAATTCGTTGTATGCATTGTTTCTTCATTCCAAGCAGTGGAACTTGCCTTTGTGGTTTTTAGAGGAGACTTCATACGTATTGGACTGGCTTTGCTCTCGGCTTACTCTAACATCCACTGTCTCAACGTACTGCTGAGCACGGACCTGTCCTGCTTAGATTTGATAAATTCTTCTGGTATTGCATCGTCTGGTTTAGAAGGTGAGGGGGATAGTGACTTAGCTTTCCTGGGAGGAATCCAGCTGGACGCATTTTGTATATCCGATTCTTCCTCGTCCATTTCCTCAATTTCTTGTTCTCGGAGATACGAGGACTCTGGATGTTGTTCCATATAGTTGTCCGAACATAAGGATGATTTCTGATTGAGCGTAGTTTATTCACCTCTGTTACTAGCCTGGTTTGGTATGTCATTGCTGATAGCTGTACCATTCTTATCTATCCTGGACAGCTCATGTAATTCACTGTTATCCATAACTTGTCCGGGCATAAATCTCCTCATAGTTGATTGCAATTGAGGTACTAGTATTTCTCCTTCACTGCTCGATGTTGACGAATCCTTCAAAGGTGACTCAAGCACGCGCTTCGTCGGATCGGTGTTTGTTTCCCGACGCGGACTGCTCACTTGTTCGCTTTTTCCTTGTATAACCTCTTCCACTTCACTTTCGCCTAGGCTTTTATCGTTGTCCTCTGCTTCAGTACGCGTTTCGACTTTAGATACAGAGTCGTTACGTACCAGACTTGGAAGTATTAATTTATTACTCAGTGGTATGGGTGGCGGGTCTGAAGTTTCCAGACAGTTATCCTCTGTCAGAGTGAAGTCTGATGTATCAACACGGCTTTCAGACGAAAATTCCGATGTTGTTACTAGCGGTTCTGAAAAGGCTACCGTTTTTGACCGGTCCGCTTTTCTTCTCTTTAATCGCTTCGCTATAGTACTAGCATCCAAGTTTGCTTGTCCACCCTCCATACCCTTAGGCACAGTCAGAACCTCGTTTTTGGAACCCGGCTTTCTTCCTGGTTTCTTCTTCTGTATGTCCAGAGTGCTTGACTTGTTGCTAAGATTTTGTCTGGCTAGGGAAGTTTTGGTTGGTTTCGGCACTATTGGTAGAACTCTAATCTCCTCTCCTACAACTTCATTCGGGACAGAATTCTGCTGTACTTCTGACTGCTCCAAAGTCCTCTTATCAATTGGATTTCGGGACAATGCGTCTGCGTTCGTGTTCAGCTTTCCAGGTTTATACCGGAACGTATAATAATATCCTCTTAGTCTCAGTCTCCAACGGTTCAGTCTGCTCATGGGATCCTTCAGGGAATCGATCCACGTTAACGGTTCGTGATCTCCATAGATGGTGAAGTGTCTACCATATAGGTAATGTCTGAAGTAATCCCCAGCATTAATCACTGCAAGACACTCCTTTTCAGTAGTTGAGTAGTTTTTTTCCGCTTTATTGAGGGACCTGGACATATACGCTGCCGGGTGGTCGTTTCCCGGTTCACCTTGGCTGAGAACTGCTCCTATAGCACTGTCACTAGCGTCCGTAGTTAAAATAAAAGGCTTATTAAGATCCACTGAGGCTAACACCGGTGCTTCGCAGAGGGCCCACTTCAAGGTATTAAAACTTCGTTCTTGTTCATCAGTCCACTCCCATTTCTTATTTTTCTGCAACAGTGAATTGAGTGGTTGAGCCTTCTCTGCAAAATTGAGAATAAATCTTCTATAATATCCTGCTAATCCAAGAAATTGGCGTATTTCAGTTTAGTTTGTTGGAGGTGGAAATTCCTTTACTGCAGAAATTTTTGATGGATCTGGCCTAACTCCATTTTTATCAATTATGTGGACTAAATGTACGATTTCTGGTGTTAAAAATTGGCATTTGTCGATTTGTAAGCGTAGTCCGGCCTCTGATATTCTCTCAAATACCTTGTTTACCTTTTCTTCATGCTCTTCCAACGTATTCGCATAAATTACTATGTCATCGAGAAATACATACATTTCCACACCCTGTAGGCTTGATAGAACACAGTCCATTAATCGCTGGAAAGTCGGGGGTGCGTTGGTAAGTCCGAACGGCATACATAAGTACTCAAAATGTCCATACTTAGTATTAAAAGCCATCTTTTGTATATCCTCAGGTTCCAGCTCAATTTGGTGGAACCCCATAGCTAGGTCAAAAACTGAAAAATACTGTGCGCTACCAATTTGCTCGAGTATTTCTAAAATGTTAGGTAGAGGGTAGGCATCTTTAATAGTCTTGGGGTTCAGTTTCCTGTAATCTATGACTAAGCGAAATTTTCTTTTGACATTTGGTCCTGGTTTCTTGGGGACAATTCGGCAAGGACTACAAAATGGACTGTTAGAACGCCGAATAACATTGGCATCCAGGAGTTTCTGTAGTTGGTTAAATAACATCTCATCTTGTCCTGTTGATCCTCTCTTATATTTAACTCGGACTGGTTCTTCGTCCGTTGTCCGGATTTTATGTCTCACACGATTTGTTCTTGGGGCCGGATCTCCAGGCAAATAGAACAAATGTGAATATTTTCTGACTATTCGCTGTATTTGTTTTAGTCCTTGGTGTGTATGGTAAGATTGCTGTACCTTTTTCATGATGTATTTTTCTCTATCTTCTTGGTTTGTAATGGGTTTGCCCTCCAAGGGAAACTCGAAAAAGTCATCGTCTTCGCTCATATCAAAAGGTTCGAGATATTGAGGAGTAATTTCAATTTCCACTGGATCTTCTCTTGTATTTATGGCTATAGCGTAACAGTATCTGTTTTCATTGGTAACCGCAGCTTCTCCAATGTAGACGCCCGGGACTGTTGTTATTAGTCGCAGGTTCGCCTCTCCAACTACTGAGTCTTTCGTAGCTGGGATTCGTATTGGCACCTTTGCTCTAGCTGGTAATTTAATGACTGTTTTACCGTGTGACCTAAAATCCTTATAACTAAGAGGTTTTTGCAGTGGTTCTAACGTTTCGGGTTCGATGTTTTCGTTTTCGAATGGAAATTCGTACTTCATATAATAAGAGGTGGCACTTTTGACTGAAAACTTTTCGTGTCCCAAAGGTCCGTATTTTTCGTCAGGATGTATCTCGTTTTCCGGGAATACTTTGTGCATAAACGGGACAGGAGTTATAGGGTGGCTTTCCGTAATCAATACTTCGTCCCCGAACATAATTGTCACTTTTTCATAATATAAAAACTGATTTCCTAATATTAAATCCTCTTCTAACGGAGTTTCTGCTGGTAGGACATGAAAGAGGTGTTCTTTGCCCATTATTGTTAATTTTACTGTACTTTGAGTCACCATGCCTTTAGGAGAAATTACCATAATGTGCATAAAATTGTCACGTTCTATTACAGTTTCTGGTTTTAATGAACTGTGCTTTACGGCATTTATCTGTGAACCGGTGTCGATTAGACAGATGGCCTCGATTGTCTCTAGCTGTTCTACTCGTAGTTTTATGGACGGTGTTGTCCGGTTTGTGGTGGTGATTCGAATTATTTGTGTTGGATATTCTCTGGGGTTGTTGTTCTTGGGACGCTGTTGGCTCATCGCTGCGTGCTTTCGATAAGCTGCTTCCCAGTTTAAATGATTCTTGTCACCCCGGTATGGTGAATTTGATCTGGACCTGTCAGTTTTAGGATCGTACAGCCGATTATCCGGCCTTGCATGAGTTGGATGGTAGTCCATGCCAGGCACAAACGGTTGCATTGCGTAAGGCATGTAGGGGTTCATGTAAGGGTAAGGGAATCCAGGATTCCCAGGTGGATAAAAACAATAAGGATTGGGTGGCATGTACGGATACGGTCCCATTGCTGTATCATTTCTGATGGATATCTCAGTACTGGGGACACTGGTCGACTTCTGGCCTGTCCAGGCGTCCGTTTTAATATACTTACAGGACCCGTGGGTTCGGGTGCGTTAGCATAGCTGAATTGAGAAGGAGCTTTTATCCTTCCATTTTCAATTGTTGTTCTGGGACAGTGAGTGTCATTCGGATCATATGTATAATTTACCTCGTTTCTCTTCGGCTCGGGATCATTAAAATTCACCTTTTTAGGGATGTTACTCTCTGAGTCGTCATGATGTCTTTGTGATGCGAAATTCTGGTAATTCCCGGGATCTTCTCTTTCGTTCGGGGCTTAATCCGGTTTACAGTACACGTAGTGTACTCTAGGGTATTCATAGCTTTCACCATACATCTTAATTCTGGCTTTCTCATACTTTATTGCGGTGTTGAATGCCGCTGTCAATGTTTGTGGAGCTGTGTCTATGATTCCTGTTCGCCAACCGTCGGGAAGACCATTGACAAAGGACTCGAGCGCGAGCAACTCCAAATGTGGTCTTTGGTCCACTGCAGCTTGAGTGGCCATCAGTCCTTCCTTAACAGCCGCTATAGCGTTATTTATCAGAGCATTCAAACGTCCGTAAAATTTCCGGACATTTTCTCCCTTCCTCGTTGATGCAGTTTGAATTTCATTCAAGTAATATCCGTAAGATCTTGAAGGGGCAAAACAGTCTCTGAGGTGTTTCTTAAGCTCTGCTAACGTTTGGAAAGTATTTATATATAAGTCTCGCCTTGCCCTTTAACCGTGATATCACGAACCTTAAAAATTGAGGTTCTTGTTCTGCTGGGAGCAAGGTAAAACCATTGTCTACATCTTGTATAAATTCTTTTAAATTTAAATTGGTTCCGTCATACTCCGGTATATGCATTACTGCTCTGGAAGTATTTTGTGTTTGACTGGCTTCTATCACACTGCGTGAGACGTCCAGTAGTTGTCGATCGCGTTCCAATTGCTGGACGCGGTAAAACTGATTGAGAGCTGCTATTCTCTGGCCGACGTCCGGCAAGGCCAGGATCTGCTCCCTAGTTTGATTTAAGTCATCTGCCATCGTATTTACTTGATTCAATACTTTTTAGTATCAAAATTTAATTAAAAAAATTCCTTTTACTTCCAAATACTAAATTCCAAAAATTTGACTTAAAACTTTTTAGTTCTTCTGAAAATTTAGAATTCTAGTCTAATTGTTGCTCCAGTAACAATGGCTAGTTCCCCACCAGGGATGCCATTTTGTAAAGATCGTATTTGATAGGAATACGGGCTGCGCAGTTTTACAAATAATTATTTATTCGCGAGAACTAGCATAAGCTCGAGAGCTTTATTGTTACTAGAGATACTTAAGTTGAATGGACGAACTAGATATATAAGTATACAATGTATATTTAATTGCACAAGTGGACGCGAGACTGTCGCGTTAGTGGGACATGCGCGGACACTCTCGTGCGCGGACTGTAGGCTGTCCGCTTTTGGTGGACGATGCTGAGTCCGCTTTTATACTTACGCGCGGATGTTGTCATTGTGTTTACTTCTTTAGGATATAGGTTATTATATGGATCACTCTTAATTAATAGAATAATAATAGTAGAAACTGATTAAATTGTTATCTTTGTTTTATTGGGGACAACCCAGAACTCAGTAGACAATACAGTTTCTTACAGGTTGTTATTGCTTGTGCGTATGTATCTTATAGTTACTTTGAAGTTGGTACAATAAAACTTAACTTACAGTATATTCGTTCTGATATGTCACCTGAACTGGATAGTCCTTCGTGGCACGACAGATGCTAATTGATCTTACTCTATACGATTACTCGTGGCACGTTTATGTACGCTAAATCTAATTTGCTCTATGGTTTCCCACTAACGCCGGTCTGCTATCGACGGGCCCTTCGCTTGTTGCACGATGCAGACTCTCAAACCAGAAAACAAGGAGTTCTACTATAACTTGTACACAGAGTTTGAGTGTTTTCTAGGCACTCAATAGGCGACGTGTACAAAGGTATAGCACTCGTACTCGCTAACCGGGTACAGCTACACGACGACAAGTTACTTATACAAAAGGCACTCCGTGGATCGTTTCCTGGCTTTTTAAAGCCTCGGTGACAATTCAAGGAGTTGTGAAATTACGTGAAACGCGGCAACGATCGACCAATCAACACCTGACGTGCAACGACGATGTACAAAAGTAAGTCAGTAGTACGCGCGTATAAGAAACGCTGACTCGTAGGTCAAAGCGCTCGCTTCGATGTTCGGCGATTGGTTTTGTGCTGTTGCAATCGGTTTAGTATACGTCGTCTGTAAAGGTACACGAATGCAGTCGTACAGGCGATGTATGTGTGTGTATATATATATATTTATTCGTAATTGCTAAGGTGTATAAACGTGGGACATTACATTGTGTATCTCTCTCTCTCTCTCTCTCTCTCTCTCTCTCTCTCTCTCTCTCTCTCTCTCTCTCTCTCTCTCTCTCTCCCTCTCTCTCCCTCATACACTAGTCAGCCTGCTCTTGTGCAGACGTTCTCTCTCTTTCACGCACACACTCAAGCTCTGAGATATATTTCTCGACTAATGATTTTCACAAATTCATACATCTCTTTTGCTCACTGCTTACATGTAGACGCATCTATCGTATATACTATTTATTTATTTTACCACGAAAAAAGCTCTATCAATCAATCTATCTATCTCTCTTACTACCATATAATAAGCTTCATCTGTTCTTTTCTATACAATTTTGATACATTGTAATTTCAGGAATATTTCATTTTAATTTATTACAGGATAGCTTCAACTATTCATTGGAATTGGATATCCTCCTGAGGGATGATGTCATGCTAAATAGCGAAATTGGAATTGTATAAATGGTAAGTTTGTTAAAATTTTTAGTATATTACAATACTAGTGACATCACTCGTACTTTCCAGTCACGCGCATCTTCCTCTATTCTCTTTTGCGATCTCTATATCTCTCGCGCTAGTGGCACTGCTACCATATCTCTCTCTTTCTCTCTCTCACACACACACACAAACATATCATTTTTTATGTTTACATTCACACATACAAACATATATTTATATTCATAACATACTTATTTATTTTTTATTTTATACGAACAGCAACTGCAAGCAGATATTTTTATTAACGACCAGGAGCAACAGCAGCAACAACAACAAGAACAGCAACAACAACAACAAGAACAGCAACAACA
>QLSS01000243.1:172969-189152 GCA_024372645.1 Trichomalopsis sarcophagae
CAACAACAACAAGAACAGCAACAACAACAACAAGAACAGCAACAACAACAACAACAGGAGCAGCAACACCAACAATTGGACAATCTTATTGCTATTGATGAAATACTTGCAAGTGAATGCATGAATATGAATGAGCAGGAACTATCAGTGATTTACGAAGAGTTAGTCATCATTGGAGGATGAATATCAAGGAGATGAATTAGAAAAACATCAACATCAACAACAACCATAACAAAAACAACAGCAGCAACAACAACTAAAGCAGCAGCAACAACAGCAACATCAAGAAGAGCAACAGTTTGATGAAATGATAGATTTGTCTGAGTCACAAGATCTGCCATCTGTCAACGTGCTCCAAATAAGTGATGTTATACAACTCGTTGAAGCTGTGTTAAAACTAATCCCTATATTACAAGAAAATTTTAAAATTGTTAAACAGTATCATCACGATACTATAAATGAATTGAGAAAACGGATGCAACAATTCGAAAACTTTTCAGAAACGATGTCATCATGGGTGCAGTCTCAGCAGCAAATGAAAAGAAAAACAACAAATGCTGAAGAAAAAGAAGTGAATTCAAAAAATGAAAATAGAAAAAAAACAGGAGTAGATGCAAATATTTCTAAACAAATATTAAAAGAGTTGCAAAAAATAACAATATTTGTAATTTTTTAATTATTTTTTCCTCTACCTAGCCTTAGATAATCCTCTCTCTCATGCATATGCGTTCTGCATAGTCCTCGTACTCACTCTAGACACATTGTTATCACACACACACGCATCATCGATGCTCCTCTCTTACAAAATAACCATTTCCATCTCTTTTACATTAGTAACGTTCACGCAGTCGCATCCGATGGTAACCAGTAGATCCCTGTTTTACCACTCAGCTTTCTCTCTCTCTCTCTCTCTCTCTCTCTCTCTCTCTCACACACACACATCGACACTGCTCTTGAACAGTAGAATCTTACGCTACCATTCGTTTGCGGTAACTGTAGTACGTTCTTGTTTTACCAACGTGTTCTCTTACATTTACATTAGAGCTCTGTATATTAAATGTTCTATTATTGTTTTTTAAAATATATATCAAATATTTATTGTCGTATAAATTAAAGTATTATAATTTTTATTTATTACAAGTAGATATCAACTTCTGAAAATAGCAGATATTATAGATGAATGCTTACAGCAACTTAAGCTCTTAGAAGAGGTTGATAAATTATTATTTTCTACTACTGCTGCAGTCGATTTATCTACCATAACACGATGAAATAATCACTTTCTTCTATCAATAAAGACTTTTCGGAAGGTTTTAAGAAATATCAAACTCTCAGTTGTACAAAAACAAAGTATTTTATGTACTTTAGCAAAAGTAGAATGTATGAATGTAAGACTTGAAGTTATGGCTAAAAGAAAAACTGGCAGTGAAGTACAGGTAATAAAGAAGACGCTGATAGTGTGCGTTAGATTGATATGGACAACGCTTTTAAAAATCGCATGAGGACTGTGGTTATAGCAAATTTAACGCATATTGATGTACTTAAATTTCTACAAGATGCATCAATATTGTTTTCAAGCGGAATAAAAAATATGATTGCTAAACACAAAGCTTTAAAAGTAAACACTGTTTTGTCATGTAAATTTAGAAAAATATCTACAAAAAATAATGAAAATGCAGAAGAAGATGAGTGCTTTGAGATAAAATGTTTTAACATACAAAATTATGAAATTTTATCTGCAACATCGTTAAACAAATGGTTCGAAACTAATGTTACTGAACCTCTACTCGTGGATATTGAGGAATTTCAGGAACGTGACTCTGGCTGGACTCTTCATTCGATTCAAAATATACAGTTGAATATAAATAAATTTAATCCAATACGCACTGGCAGCTCTTATATACTCTTACCAGCATTTATAGAAAAAAGGAAAGCATGTATCAATGTTCAAAAAAACTGCTACTTAATTTCTTCTTAATATAAGTATATAAGTAATAATTGAGAGGATCTTTACTAAAGAAGTATGACTAAGTAATTGAGAGGGAGTAAATGAGGTGAAAAATTCTTAAAACGACGGCGGCGGTGGCAGCAGCGAAACTTTTTTTATAATATAGAGAGATCATATGTCAGGTACAATAGGTCATTAAAGGCCAAAAGTCACAATTTTCATTATTTCACCTACCCCAGGCTTACTTAAGTTTTAGGCTTAGAAGGGTACTCTTTTCTTTATGGATGTACTTTAAACACATATGTTTATGGAGTAAATGTGGAAATTAAAAAATAAAATTTTTATTAAAAAAAGTTGTCTACAATTTGATAAAAATAGTACATTGTACAACAAGGGGCGAAAATGGACTTTTCCAATCGAGGATGATGTTTGAGCACATTCGCCCCTCGTTGTTCACCGTGCTTTTTATAATAAGTGTATAAGGAAGACCATTTTTGTCACCAATGAAGTGGATCGAGAATGAAGTTTTTCGAATCGTCCACTACGATGTACGTGTATAGATGCATATATATGGGACGTTCTTTGTCAACCGGAACACCTCTATACCCAAAATTCCTTTTGACCTAAAAATATTTAAAAATATGGAAAATTTAGGAATTTTTATGTACTTTCCATTAGAGCGTGGCCTTTTTTGAAATTTCGTTTACAGACAGAGCAGCACGACCCCTAACCTTAAAAAAATACCACTTTACGAAATGATCAGGCTGTCAGAAATCACAGGGGCTCAGAAAAAATCCAGGCAACGACTATTTTCATGTATTTCTTGCTGCTGAACACGAATCCGGCGGTATTTTTTACCGATACCTCAAGCGTTTGTCCCTAACCTCAAAAAACACCCCCAAAATTGCAGTTTCGCGCAGTTGAGAGCTTTGTCCTGTGATGGACGTGAGGAAAATTATTGACAGAAACTATTTTTATGTATTTTGAGATGTTGAATACAAAGATTTGCAATATTACAAGCGGACCAAATTTTTTAAAATCAAACCATTTTTTTATAGTTTGGTGTATTTTTGACATATACATTAACAATAATATATAATTATTTAAAAGAATAGAAATTTTTTTCGTTTTTTTTTTGTTTTTATTACCATTTTTTTACATTATTCAGCAGTAATCCGTTATTGATAATATTTTGGATGCATTAGAATATCTAAATGCAGAAAGATAACGTCAAGTTATTACAAAATACGTATGTCACACACATATTACAAATTACATTCTTTTTTATTCGAGGGTAAAAGAGAATTAATAATTGATTCATAAAGAAACAATCCATATTCCATAAAATACGTATTACTTTATTATCTCTCCTTATTATTTTGTATTACAGTAATAATAATAAAATTATATTATTTGTAAAAATTTATCGGAGAAAAAAAAGAATTATTGAAAAACCTTTGAAATTATCAAAGGAAATTAAAAATATATGAAAATCACTTAAAATCTTTGAGAGTAATTAAGAATTTTCTTTATTATGTAATAATAACTTATAGATTCTCTCGATTTTATATACTTTTTTTCTTAGTTTGAATTTCAACCACAAATTTATTAATTATTACAATGTGGTATAAATACTTTTCCATACCATCTAAACCCACGTGAGAAGTCACACATGGTTCTCATGTGGTAATCATGTGGTTTCTACGTGGTTTTAATGTGGTTACTACATAGGATCCACATGTGAACCACGTAGGAACCAGGTGTGATTTTGCTGTGGGTTCCTATAAGGAAACACGCGATTCCCACGTGGTTCCCACATGATTTTTACATGGTCACCACAAGCTATGTGTGAAATAATTTGACAGAATGCTAATTATGCCAGTGTTAACCACATGGGAACTACATGAGAACCATGTGTGACTTTTCACGTGGGAATCAAAATACCCGCGTATGTATAAAAATATTTTTTAGTCAGTTTTTATGAGAATAAACTATTGTCAATAATTTTTAATTAGACAATAAGAAAATAAATAAGTTTTGAAGACTATTTTGGCAAATAAATGTTTTGATTGTGTATATACTTTTAGTTCTTATTGCATATTGATCATATTAGCAGAAAGCTTTAAAAACAGGTAAGGTTCAAAAAATCTCTCATCAATACAGATTTTATATGTTACTATTTTATAAAAAAATTATTTTATCTAAGCTCTTTAATTATGTATGATGTCTACATACAGCGTGTATTAATTATTTAAAAATATTATTTATCGTGGTGTAATATAAAATACAGCGATAAGAAATTTTTATTTTTTATTAAAACTTGGCAATAATAAATATAACTTACAGCAGTGTTTTGTGTTGTAAAAAATACATTTGAACTATTAGTATTTGTGTAAATTAATATTAGTGAAATTGTTTACAATTCTTTAATTAAGATAAGGAAAGGTTTATGCAATTTATAGGTACCCAGGCGGAAATTTATTTACCTAAAAAAAGCTAATAAAAGCTAATAACTTTTATGATTAGTTTATAATATGTAGATTTTGGACTCTAAAAACGTTTAATAATAAATTATAGCTTTTATTAGCTTTTTTTAGCTTTTATTAAATATTCTATATATTCTGGCACAAAAATAAATGAATGCGTGATCTCCAAAAAAGCTAATAAGTTCTAATAAATTTAAAAAAAATATTTACATACAATAATTTAGATTTATCGGTATTTATAATTCTTACTATATGTTAGTAAGTTTTTTAAAAAGCTAATAACTGCTATGAAATTTTATGAATTATTTTTAGTTTTGTCTTCTAATATCTTAAAAAAAATTCTTTAATCACTTGTTTTTAATGTTTTTCAAAACACACATAGACAAAAGATAAAAGTCACATAATATACTAATAAAAGCTAATAAACTCTAGTAAGATAAGTAATTTTCTTTTTTTTATAATTAATGTAAATTATTATTAAATTAGAAGACTCATAATGTAGCAACGCTGATTACTACTAGCATTGTTTTGCACAAATATTTAATATCATCCCCGACATTCATAAACCTCATACAGTAAAAAACGAATTTAATTTTTTTTTCAATTACGTTCGTAGAAGTCAGAGTTTGTGTTATAAAACTAGTTATTTGTTATTATGTTAAAATTTCATATAATCAAACGGATAAAGGTAAATATACATTCTATAATATTTTCACCAATATTGATATACGGTGCTAAATCGAGTTATTGTTTTTTATTATAATATTGAAGCGACAATAATGTCGCCGCCTACGAAAAAAATTCGTTTAGATAAATGTTGCAATCCCCTCAATATAAAGAAGGGCACAAAGGAAAAATGCTACGACTGGTAGCAGCTTCATTCTTATCTAAGCATACAGATATTCCTGAGAAAGCTATGATTTGCATAATGTGTCGAAAAGAGAGCTATGTAGATTCCTCAAATTCATCTAATGTTTCTATAGATAAAGAAATCTCAGGACCTCTAGAAAATGATAAAGGATCTCAGACATCTAAAAAAAATAGTTTATCAAGAGAAGCTAAATTAGAAAAATTAATGGATGAAATGAAAGAAAAGTTTAATTCTCTTTCAAAAAACGATCCATTAAAAATCTTAATTCTAACAACATTGCCTGATTGGTGGTCATTACGAGATATTATGGAGGAGTTTAATCTTTCTATGAGAATGGTAAAAAAGGCAAGAGATTTAAGACATCCATGTGGTACTTTAGCAACTCCTGAACCAGAAAAGGGAAAGTCTTTATCTGAGAGTACTATTAACGAAGTTGTGCAATATTATAACTCCGATATCAACAGTCGCATTATGCCAAATAAGAAAAATATATTGAAAATCAAAGATGGTGGTGAGGTAACATATGTACCAAAAAGATGACTTTTATAAGACGTAAATGTTTTGTACAGGAATTTCAAGAAGGAACATGAAGAAATACCAATAAGTTTTAGTAAGTTTGCGGAGCTTCAACCTCAATCGTGTATTTTAGCTGGAGCAAGAGGTACGCACAGTGTGTGTATGTGTAACACCAAAATTTTAAGGCAATGTTTGATAGTTCCAATTTGATTAAACTTACAACAAATTTGCAATATCCGTTGCAAGGTTATTATGATTGCATTCATTTTTTTTTTTTTGCAGAAATGCCAATGATGATTATCACTTAGGATTGTGCCAACGATGCCCAAAAATATCAGATTTCGAAGAGTACGTGACATCTGTCCTACTGGAAAACGATGTTGAAGACATTACTTACAGCATTTGGCAATCAACCGACAAATGTACATTGAAGAAAGAGTGCATGAATGTACATGATTTCGCGTTAGAATTATCTCTGAGCCTTCAAAAACTGATACCGCATCATTTAATTTCCAACGAACAATCGCAATTCATAAGCAATCTAAAAAAGAATTTAAAATCAAATGAGGGTATCTTGGAGATAGACTATTCGGAAAACTACGCATCTGTCGTTCAAAATGCTGCCCAACAGTTTCACTATAACAACGACCAGTGTAGTATATTCGTTGCCGTTTTTTACTACAGAGAAAACCAAGAAATAAAACACTGCAGCTTCATATTTCTCTCTGAATATAGAACTCATGACACAAGGGCTGTGTATTTAACACAAACAATTTTGATTCCTACTATACGAAAAAAATTTCCAAAATTAACATGTATTGTGATCAGGGACTCTCGCTCTAATTTTTGTGTGACGCTCGGAAAACCCCATGTTCGGCCCAGTTTATATTTTTATGCACGTGTTATAAAAAATTTGTTTAAAAATATAGAAAATGACAAAAATTATTCTTAACTTGTAGGCAACCTTTTAAATTGAATTTTTTTAAAAAATCTCACATTCACTCCATAAACATATGTTTTAAGTATATCCATAAAAAAGCGCCTTTTGGAGCCCAAAACTTAAGTAAGTCTGCAGTAGCTGAAGTAACGAAAATTGTGATTTTTGGCCTTCGAAGACTTGTGCCTGATATATGGTATTTATAAATATTGTTAGACCATTTTTACAGTATCCCTGAGTTAATATAATTGTTTAATTATTTATTTTAACAATTTAAGATACATTTATACAAAAATATCAATATCCCATTGTTATTTTAATTTAAGGTTGTGAGGTCCCCTTAAAAGACAAGAGAAAGATGAATTCGACCATTCAGTGCATTACTTATCAAGGGTATTATAGAAAGCAGTAAGAAATTACTCTACCACTTAGAAGGAGTGTCTAGCTGTGTTATATGTGCTACATCGATTTAGACCATATCTATTATCCCGCAAAATCACTTCGGTTAGTGATCACGAAACATTAAATTAGATGCATACAAGAAAGGATCTTAGACAAAGACTGATGAGGTGGATGTTTAGATTCACCGGGTACGATTGTAAAGACCGTACTAGATAGTAGGACGGGCTGCGCGAGTCTTACAAATAATTATTTATTCGGCTCGAGAGCCTGTTCTGTTACGAAAGTTATACGCGGACTGTGGAATCGAGGATGTCCCGCGCAGCTAGTCTGCGCGGACACGTATTTTGCGTGCGTACGGTATTCTGTCCTAGGCTGCGTTTGGCAGACGTTGCTTTTATGCCCGCTTAACTCGTCTTGTGCGTGGACGCTAATGGTTAGTCCACAAGTAGAGTACTCTTACTTAGACGTCGTTACTGCGAAGTTGATTGAATTTATTTGTGCTTAGTTATTATAAGAGATTTAGAATTCAAAGTTGCAATTTGAAATAACAAATTAAATGATATAATTAACGAGAATATTGAACTTAAAAAGGCATAATAAAATCTTTAATAAATTGAGATACGAAGGTGATATTATAACTCAAGGCTTGTAACGTAAGTATATATTATTTACGGAAAGGACAAAAAAAAAGTAACGTAAGGGTTTTATCACAAAAAGATAAAACCCCGACGTAACAATTCTCTGAATCATGAAACAACTCTAACAGAATGTTTCAAATTGAATAGAACCGATGAATATGCTAAAAATTTATTATATTGCGATATACCACAGCATTATAGTTTCACGAAGAAAAAATGTATTCGACGTAAACTTCATTCAAATACTTTAGGAAGATTAGGTTGTGTCATTCCTAACGAACGTGAATTATTTCATTTTAAATTGATATTACACAGAGATAAAGGTGCATAATCTTTTGATAATTTGAAAAAATTTGAAAATAAAATATTTCCAACCTTTACTGAATCAGCAATAGCCATGGGATTGATAGAAAACGATGAAGAAATTTTCCATATATTTGATAAAGCATGTACCATTATGTTACCAAAACAATTACGATTATTTTTGCTTGGTTTTTAATTGTCAATAAATTACCATTGGCAAAAATTGTTTGGGGCAAATACAAGAACTTTTTTTGTAAAGACTTCACTGACAATGCTGAAAATAAAGCTCTACAACACATACATGAAATCTTTGATGGAGAAAATTATGAATGTTCAGACTTTCAATTACCAGAACTAATTTCAGATTTAAAAGTAATTAACGAAGAACAAGAATCTACTATAAATTATTACGAAAAAACGTTTACTCAATTATATAAAAAACTGAATAATAATCAAAAATATATTTTTGATTATATTACAAAAGATCCCGAAAATCAACAGACAATATTTATTGATGGACCTGGTGGTACTAGCAAAACATTTATATACAATACTTTAATTTATTATTATTTGAGTCAACAAAAACAAGTTTTATCAATTGCTTGGAATGGTATTGCTTCGATTCTATTACCGAGAGGAATGACAAGTCACAAAACTTTCAAACTACCATTGGATATAGAGAACATGGAAACACCGAATTTAAAACATAATTAATAATATTGTCTGGAAAGAAACATTTGAATAAATAAAATTCGGAAGATACTTGATTTAGATAGGTAACTATATTCTTGTAACTAATATCTGTTTCGTATGTTATAAGTATTGAAAATTGTCTAAATACAAAAATAATGGTCGTATATTATGTATATTAGATTATATTGAATATACAATGGAATGGGATCCAGTTGAAAATAGATATGTACAAATAGAAAATGAATAGCATAGACAATATTTAATTCGATTAAATAATGTAATAGATGATCAAATCCGTTACGAACTAAATTATGATACATATTTGTACATTTCTATGATTGCCTGGGATAAGGAACAATTAAAAAAATTAAATTATGAATTATGTATTTTCAACATTTTATATAAAGTTAGCGACTTTTATTGTCGCTTTACAATTTGTTTGATTTAACATTGAAAATTGGGTTTTTCGGCATATAATAATATTATTACCGCTAAGGTATAATTTATAAATAATTATTATGCTTAACCAACAATTTAGGTACAATTCACTGAAACTCATGAATTATTAAAATTTTTCGAATTCTGCTACTTTACCATTCTTTGGGGTATTAATTTATACTTAAAACGAAAGTTGCAGACTATTGTTTATAAGCTTCTTACAATTAAGCTAGTAGTATGAAAATTATTATTTTTGTCTCTAATTTGTTAATTAAGCATCCATTATTTATATATAATTTCGAAACTTCCAATTTATTACCCCTACGGTAACTTCGTTAATAATGATTGTATTGTCGACTAATAATAGTATTTTAATACATAATAGTTTAATACGTCCACGAATAATTTCTCTAATTCCAAAAAAAAACTAATTTTTATCGTGCCCCGTATTATTCAATTTAATGCATACGGTCCTGGAGGATTTTAATTTCACTGCTGAGTTTCGCGGTTTTTATTTACTCAGATCTGCAAATTCTTTTTCGAATTTCTGGATTTTGCTCCCCGCAACAGTAGTAGTTAATCCATCATTCTGATCCAACGATCATTCATTCGACGTTTTATTGTGACCATGGTTCGTCATTATAAGAGGTTCTGTCACGGTGGGAGGTGGGAGCGTGTAAATGTAAGTATAATTTATTATTGTTTACTGTAATTATTTTGCTTCTGTTCGGACGTGAGTTTAATTACAATTTTCTTTATTAACTTGTCCATAGTTTGCTCAGTGGAATACGTTGCGCGCTTTCCGGGTCGACGATCGCCATATGAATGAGCAACTTCAAGGTTGTTTCGACCTCCCTTTTTACGACTGGCATTTGGAACGTTTATTTTTATTTGAAGAGTTCCAGTTAATCTCTACTGAAGGGTTTTTCGTGATGGTTGAAGTTTTTCAGGATCTCCTTGTTCTATATATCAGTCGGTTCCCATAACATCGTCAACCTCTGGATCGGGAATTATTGTGGACGTTCCATCAATTTTTCTGTCTAACTACTTAATAATTAGTAGTTTACTCGGATACGTATGTACGTCCGAGGTGTCGCATTCAAGTAAGTTACGTGGATTGTCCGCTCTGTATCGTACGTCCGTGCTGACTGTATCGTAAGTCGACGCTATCGTTTCCTCGTCTCGGTACGTCTCTCGTGCGGTGACATTCGTTTGTCCGTCTCCCGTACTACATGGATGTTTCTTGAATTGGCAATGGCCTTATACCACTATTTATTGACTCGACGCTGGATGTTATGCCTCTGTCAGCTAGAAGGTAGGACGTAGTTGTTGGATCTGGGTTCTAGTAGACCTTCTTGCAATCTCGGAAGACCGGTGGTAGCATTTGTATATTCGTCTTAGCTGTTGATCTGTGGGAATGTACTTGTGGTGTTAAATTTTTCATGCTGTACGCTGTGTATCTTGTTTTAGGTATTAGTAGCGGATATATCGTCGATATTTCTAGGCTTTCGGCTTTATTTATTGTCGCTCTGCTTTTTGTTTTATTAATGTTTTTCCTCCTATAGCATGCACTGCATGAAGGTATTGTACAGCAATATTTATAGGCTAATAATACCACGGGAATCAAAATTAGTGGACTGATTGCTGCGGACGAGATGTATGTTGTACTTAAATATTTTTCTCTCCTTTGTCGAGCAATTTCGGTGAACTTGTCATCAATTTGCTGAAGTGTTATGGCGTCCTCGCTTTTCGCCCATCGTTGTACTTGCTGTTTTTCTGAGTCTGAGAATTCCTGGATTTCTTTGACAGACTTAGAGGCCTTGATCATGTTGAATGTTGTGAACGATAAGTTAAATGTAAAAGCTGGGTTATACTATATAAGTAGGTTTCATTTGTTTGTAAAATGTTCACTCTGTACAGTATATTCTGAATATACCTGTTCCCATTAATAGCAGTTCTGCCTTTCTTTCTTCTTTGCATATAATTCTCATCTGTACTGGAAATATGGTTGAATAAAGCCATTCGTCCGTACTTTCTAGCTTACTCCAATAGGGTGTGGACTGTGATGATATAGCCAACTTGCATAGCCGTAGGTAGCTGCAGTTGGCCTGGCTAATAATGCGAACTCGCACAGACTATTTTGGTTGTCCAAGTTGAATGGTAAAGTCGGTGTATTAAGACGTTTTGTTTTATTCATGTAGTCTTTTGTAGCGAATAGGTATTGCTGCATATCGTGTGACACTATTATGTGAGAATGTTGCGGTATTAAAGTTGCGTATGATGTCGAGTTTGTAACTACTTCTTTTGGTATTGGCAATGGATGAATTTTGTACTGTGAGTACTTAATTTTGTCAGATAACGGAAATTCTAACAGTACTACCAACTTCCCTTGTGATGTGCTTACGCTTGTTTTAGATAGTGCATGTAACATATCCACGGTAACTGTATTATGATCCCACGGTAGGATATGTCCATTTATTGTTTTCAAAATGTCTTGTAGTTGGTCCTAAGAGAATAATAATGAGTGCAGGTGTTCTTGGGTAGCCGTTTCTATAGTATTCACTAAGGTTTTGTAGAAATTTATGCTATTATCTAATGATTGATTGAAGGTGTGTTCCGCCAATAGTTGTAACTATGATGTTTTATTTATTATGTTTGACAATTGTTGGTGTTGCTTATGCAGTATTATTTTGTATTTCGCAAGTTCTTCGTGCATTGATTCGAGATTGGACTTTACTATATGTGTTCGTTTGGCGGCAAGAGCTGATATGTTAGCCGTCCTCTGGTACATAGCGTAGATGTCTTGATTGAGTTGGTCTCTGTCTCTTACGTCCATAGTCCCGAAAAGTTGTCGACTAACCCAACCAACTCTAGCGGGGCTCCTCGCTTTGCTAGGGTGTGAGTATATGGTGAAAATCGAGGGAGGATGTCAGCTGCTGGTTTCGCAAAAAATACATCGATGTGTAAATTTAAAGACTTTAGTAGTTTTAGATCTTGTATGAACTTGTGTGTTGGAATCAGCTCCCGGCATTCCTCACATGGAATCACTCCCCGGCTCTCCTTTTTACACGTGTCGGACATCTTGACCATCTGCTTCTCCCTCGAAATTACGGAATTTTCCCATTTACTGAGGTCCAAAGTTACTGCAATTCTCCACTTCGTTTTTTGAATCTTCACTTCTCCCATATATTCGTAGTATATACCAGGGTTTTGCTTAAGCTCTGTTAGTTTGTAGAAAGGTGGACTCTCCACGTCTAATTCTCGGTAGCTCGACAGCCAGATTAGCGTCAGAAGCAGTGTTCTCCACATCTCTTAAGCGTACTGATAGGATAAATTATTATTTTTACTAGCTACTCTATCTATAAAATTTTTCTAATGTATCTTTATGTTTAACAATTAATTTTCCATTTGATGATTCTACAACCACATTATTATTTTCTCTGATTTCTTTTATTATGAACTGCCCATTATAAAATTTAGCTAATTTCCCATATCTTGGTTCTTTTTTCGCCTACTTCTAGTTTTAGAGGTCTAGTCCTTTTATCGTAGTATTCTTTGTTTTTAACTTTGGAATTTATTAAATTGTTTCTAGGCTTTGCATTTCTTTTAAGTATTCTGTTAGTTCTTGTACGTAATCGTTATAAGTTTCAAGCTCTAATTCGTCTGGCAATCGGTGTGGTGTTCTCGCTAGGGGGCCGTACACTAGCTCGAACGGTGTAAAACCTGTAGATGCATGTATTGATGTATTATACTCGTGCATGGCGAATGGAATGACCTCGTCCCAATCTTGTTTGCAAGACGCTTTATTCCTTAAGAAATCCGCAAGGACAGCGTGACTCTGCTCTAGCGATCCATTCGACTGCGGATGATATGCGGTTGTAGTATTAAGTTTGAACTAGTAAATTTCTGACAACTCTAATAGTAGTTTATTTTGAAAACTTCTGCCTCTATCACTTAATATAATACGGGGTACTTCATGTTGGGCAAACAAATATCTTGTTAAAGCGTCTGCGATGGTGATAGCTTTTATATTTGGAATATGTAAGGCTATGCAGAACTTGGAAAACTGACATTGCATAGTGAAAATGTGCATATTCCCTTCGGTTGTTTTACACAGCGGGCCCACTGTGTCGATGGCTACTTTATGGAAAATTTCCGAAGGCGTATCCGTGATAACCATAGGTTTCCTGGCTTTTATCCTAACTAGTTTTTGTTCTTGACATTTTTTACACCTACGGACGTAGTCATTTACATCCTCTTTCATTCCATTCCACTGATATCGCTCACGGATGCATCTATACGTCTTTCCTACACCTCTGTGTCCTCCGAATAAACTGTTGTGGTAGTCCTCTAACACAGCTAGACGATACTCCAGAGCTAGCACTTTGCACGTTCCATAGCAGAATGTTATCGCTATTTTAACATTTCTAAAGAAGTTCTTGAATGATTGTACTTTCTAGGAAGTGTATCTGTGAGTTCACCTGTTCTAGCTATCCTGAACGAGCGTAGTTTCTTTTCTGTTATAAGTTCTTTTAACGTTTTCAGACACTTATATAAACTGCTGGGTTTGACTTCATCGCTTACTGTTTCGGTTACTACCAGGCTGAAAACGTATCTCTTGTGGTTGATGGTTATTGTCACGTCTCCCACATCGGCTTCGGCCTTCGTTAGATCGTTTCGATATATGACTTCAATATCTGTAAGCAGTCTATTAGTGCTTGTAGACAGATTTAGATCTTTAGGGACGAAGTGAACTATATTGTCCTTTAAATAAGTCACACACTCTCTTGTACTTAATAATTTTAAGCTGTTCATAGCTGCTATCGGTTCTGCTATACCGAGCAACGGTGCTGTGACTGGACATTGCTTATTGCTGTCGGTCGTAGCTGGTCTAGTATCCAGCATACTTATGGAACGCGTACCGTCGTCTACTGATTTTTTGCTGTCCATATTATCAGCTTGTTCAAGTCTCTCGTTCTCTTCTATTAATTTTTCTGGAAGGTTCTGATAAACGAACATTTCTTCCTCAGATACTTCTTCACTATCCTCCTGCTGTATTGTTGATAGATTTTTCCATAAAGGTACTTCCGTGAGTTCGCCATGCCAAGCAGTAGAGCAGGCTTTGGTGTTTTTCAAAGGAGATTTAGCTCAGATTGGGCTAGCATACTTCTGTGTGTGCTCCAGCATTAATTTCCTTACTGTACTGCTTGGTATTGAATTATTTTTATTAGTTTTTATCAAGTCTTCCGGCAATCCGTCTACCGGTTTGGACGGTGACGGTGATAGAGACTTAGCTTTCCTCTTTGGTACTAAGCTGGACGTGTTCTCGATATTCCACTCTTCGTCTGTGAAATCCTAGTCTTTAGCAATATCCTCCGCTATAGTTTCCGGGAGCTGTTTCATATAGTTTTTCCAGCATAGTGATTACTTCCGATTAAAAGTTGTATCCTGGGGCCTCTCTTCCACCGAACCCAACTCCTCTGCGCTCGCTTCTCGACCCTTTTTTGTACTATATTTCTCGATCCGTGACAACTCGTTTAACTCTATCACCTCTGTGTCTGAGAAAGTCACAGTCTTCACCGTGTTCTTTCTCCATTGTCTCAATCTTTTTACAATAGTACTTCCGTCTAAATTGGCATGTCCACCCTCCATACGAGCAGGAATCGGTGGTGCATCTTTTCTTAAATATGGTTTAGATCCGTTTTTCTTTTTGTCCGTTTCATTCATATTGCCCGACTTGTTTTTGCTTCGATTCTGCCTAACCAGCGATGTATTTGTTGGTTTTGGCCTAACCGGCATCATTCGCACCTCTTCACCCTGGTTTTTTCTTTCATCGCCTGAATTCTCTTGGTCGTGCTTATCGATTAGATTTCTAGACAAGGCGTCTGCAGTGACATTTAGTCATCCGGGTTTATACTTAAAAATGTAATGATAATTTCTCAAGCGCATTCTCCATCTGTTAAGCCGACTAACTAGGTCTTTCAAAGTGTCCATCCAGGTTAGAGGTTCATAGTCTCCGTACACCGTAAAGTGCCTACCATACAGTAGTGTCTAAAATAATTTACGGCTTCTACCATTGCTAGACATTCTTTTTCAGTTGTTGAATAATTTTTCTCGGCTTTATTGAGAGAGCGGGACATGTAAGCTATTGGGTGGTCTTCGCCTGGTTCCCCTTGACTGAGGACTACTCCTAATGAACCGCCACTGGTATCCGTTGTTAACAAGAACGGTTTTTCCATGTCCACTGATACTAAAACTGGCGCCTTACACAGTAGTATAAAAAACATACTCGAATCATCTCGAATCGTCTTAGAAAGGTTAAAGCAACATGGCTTACGTCTTAACGTATCCAAATGCGAATTGGAAGAGTTAGAAATCGTTGTTCTAGGGCCATCTTATAAATAGAGAAGGCTCTAAGCCTATAAAAGAAAGGGTGTAAGCAATATTAGAGTTCCCTTAGCCCTCCACAGTGGCAGAAATAAGAAGGTTCCTCGGGCTGGTAAATTATTTCCGTCAAGGTCTACCTCACGCAGCGTCAGTGCAAGCTGCACGAGTATACGCACAACGCAAAAAAGAATGATCAAACTCCAATAGACTGGTCCTCTGAGGCTATTCAAGCGTTTTAACAAACACAGAATGACCTCGCTAAGGACACACTTTTCACTGACCCGAGGAATAAATATAATAAACTTAACTTTGTTTGATTGATCTCACAAGGAAAGGTACCCAACCCGAACTCACCGATTTTGATGATTTTCATATATGTTGTAGAACATGAAAAAATAAGAGACACGTATTTTTTTTTATCGGCTAATTTTCACTTTTAAGGGGTAAAAACCTCCCCTAAAGTTAACCCCCAAAAAGCGTTTTTTTTAAATATCTCGGCTTAAAATTAAAATTTTTCAATGAAACAAATTGGAGGTTATTTCTTACAAAAAGAGCAAGTATTTC
>QLSS01000244.1:0-23550 GCA_024372645.1 Trichomalopsis sarcophagae
ATCATACTTAGAGGGCTGAAAATTTGCATGGTGATTTGTTTTAAGATGTTGAAACAATATATGCAGTTGTCTTTGACCCAAGTCTTGTAGTTTACATTTTCATATTAACACCTATCTGTAAATTTTGTTGACGAAGCCATAGGGTTCGTCGTGGAACAGCTAGCAAAGACAGTCGAGTAAAAATTGTTACGCTAGCCTGTTTCTGCATAATAAAACAAGTATCTACATCAAAAATTATAAATCTTACATTAATATATAATATAACACTATAATGACTCGAACACTGAGTTGGGGATATCTGTCAAGATTATCACATCCAGGCTTTATCGTTGGTAATTTTGAACACAGATTCAACCTGATGTTTCTAATATCCAAACCTACATAAAAACATGCATGTCAGATGACTAGTATGTCAGTGAGTGTGTTGAGTGTGGTCATGTATATGTTTGTATATGAATGTGCAAGGTTAGGTTACCATACTTAACACATATGTGCCTTCGCCAGTGCCTGGGCAGTGACTCTGCATTCAAACTGGTCAGTTGGACTGGCCAGTACTTAGTGTGCTCGGCAGTTTCTCTGCTCAATTTTCTATCAGGGTAACATATATTTCTTAAGGTATATATATATATGTAGTTGAGTCGTGAATAATATTCTATGCGCAATACGAGACTGAAGTCAATCATTCCCTCAGGTGATTACTATTCAAACGAACCGAGGGTAGTAAATCCATCTGCAAGAATCATCTTCGACTTAAGTCCCTTGTTGCATATTATTTCGTATGAAATCGGATTGCATGCGTCCTATAGAAAAATAAGGTATTTTTTATTCACTTGCATATGCTTTCATATTTAATGGATTTATGAACTGAAGTATATTTTTTGGGTAAATCTACTCTACCTTTGACGTATTTTTTTAACAAAAAAGCGGGATTGCAGCATTAGAAAACTTACTTATTTTTTTTTTTTTTTCAATCATGAGAAATTTAAAGAAATATGCTGAATAAAATTAAAGCTTAGAGTGACCGGATGTCTTTTATGGATTTGAAACTGATCTTTTTCGGATTTTGAATTGTAGTAACGCTATGCCGTACGTATCGCAAAACGCCTTTAATTATTTATTTTTTTTTTTATTTATTTATTAATACCATATACATGTACATAGGGATGGCATACAGAAAAACTTACTCACTATAATTAGAAACTAACTTACGAACTAATATAAAAAAAATAACCATAGAGGGTCATGATGTTGCATTCATTGCTCTCATGTCCTCATACCTTTTTCCCTTAAAATTTCGTAAATATTTATACATCCAAAATAACTCTTTCCAATGAACATTTTTAATTTACTCTTAATAGAGGCTTTGCTTAATTGGAGGTTTTTAAGATCATTTGGCATGGAGTTAAAAACCCCTATTGCCACATAATAGCTGCTTGTTTTGCTTATTGTTTTAGAGATTTTTGGTAACGATATATTCTTGTTGCGTGTTTTATTTGCACCACTTGTATATTTATCTCTTAAGTCGCTATAATGATATAGTATACACTCTAGTTCAAACATTTGCCTTATCGGTAGTGGTTGTTTCTCAATTAAACAGCAGTTTTTATTAATAATTCGAAGTATTTTCTTTTGTATATTTTAGATTTGGTTTAAGCAATTATTGTAAGCACCACCCCAGGCAATTATACCATAGCTTACAATACTCTGAAATAAAGCATAGTATAACATCATTAGCGTTTTACTCTCCATAAATTTCTTCAGTTTAGCAAAAATAAAAATCAAGTATCTCGTAGTCTTCACAATGTGGTTAATGTGCTTATCCCATTTCATGTTATAGTCTATTATTAAGCCTAGATATTTATGACTATCAACCCTCTATATAATATTATCGCCAATTTTTACGTTTAGAGTGCTAGGCACACTATCACAGTAATTGCCGTATGCAATATATACAGTTTTGCTTACATTAAGTCACAGTTTATTTAGGTTCAGCCATACTGCTACCTTACGAAGATATTCGTTTAGTCTATCCTGAGCGGCAGACCACGTGTCATCACATGAAATGATGACAGTGTCATCCGCATAAGATAATATAGTGTCTTTTTGCATATCTATCAGTAGTTCATTCACATATAATATAAAAAATAGGGGTCCAAGAATGGTTCCTTGTGGCACTCCTATAGTAATTTCTTTGTACTCACTTCTGTAGTTGTTTATTTTAACACATTGTTTCCTATTAGATAGATAGCTGGTCAGCAATTTAAAAGCCTTTCCTCTCACACCATATCTCTCTAATTTGTCTAACAGTATATTATGATCTACCGTATCAAAGGCTTTTGCTAGGTCTAGGAATGCTGTCATAATCGGTTTACTTTTATCTAGATTTCTATATATAATATTTGTTAAGCAGTTAAGAGCATCTTTTGTTCCTCAAAAGATTTGTTTGCTTAGATGTATTCCTACATTACAATAGTATTCAGTCATCGCTTTCGCAATAGTAGTCTTATCATTTACTTTCCGTTCACCAACCATCATACTATCCAGCTGAACTCCTTGTTTCTTTTTTTCCCCTAATTTATTATTTATTATGTTCCAAAGCTGCTTTGAATTGCCACTTGTTTGTCTAATAGCATTATTTTCATATTTATACTTAGCATCTTTAATGACCTTTCTCAAAATTTTATCGTAATTTTTATAATCCAATTTCAGTTTCCAATTTGTTGGGTTCTTTTTCCATATGTTATATAACATCTCTTTGGTCCTACATGATATTAATATTGCATTGGTAATCCATTTTTTCTTGGGAACTAAGTTTTTTTTATCTTCATTAGTATATCTTCTATTAGTTGCTTTTTCAAGACAGCTTTGGATCATGTTTATCAATTCATATATAGCTTTATTAGGATCCTTTATTTGTAATACTGAGTTCCACTCAACTCTTTTTGCTATCCTTGCTAGCTTGCCATAGTTGATGCACGTTGAATCATTGTTATCTTTTACTATTTTCAGTTTATCAATACTTATAAAGAGTGGATAATGGTCATTGAACGGTATATTTAACTTAAAAGACGGTATCTCAGTATTTCTTATTTTGGCGAAACAATTATCTATACACGTACCTTTCTCATTGTTCTGAGAAGGTCTTGTGATTCTTCTAAAAAAAGGCATATACTCATATTCAAAAAAATTATTTAGAAATTCTTGAGTTAGTGTCTTTTCAGCCAAATTGGTTTTATCATAATTTACATCACTTATATCAATATTAAAATCACCGAAAATACAGTGATTTTTTACATTAACTTGTTGCGATAAAAATTTTTTTACGGAATTAATAAATTCGGACTTCGGTACATCATGACACCTGTACATAGCAGAGATTCTGATTGCCTCACCAGACGCTAGGAAAGTATCGGAACTCACAACACTCAACCTATCAAATACCTCTATTTTAGTTGTAACTTGAATATTATTTTTAATATATATCATGACTCCATCAGCCTTATTGATTTTGCTATCATTATAATAACTGTTGTATCCTTGTATTTGATAGTATTGAGGATGTTGCAAATTCCACGTTTCCGTACATACTACTATAATTGGTTTCAACACTAGACTATTAATAAAGCACTCCAATTTTTCGTAGTTCGCATTTAAACTTCTTATATTTACGCACAAAATTAGGTTCTGCTTCTTCAATATACTTTTGTTGAGTGATCTGAGGACATCTGCTTCACGTTCTAGACTATATATATCTTCAAGGTTAAAGTCTTGGTCCATGAGTTATTCATTAGTTTTTTGTCTAGTCGTTATACGCATGTTAATTGAGTTTAGTGAATCCGACGACATTCCAGTCGCTCGCAGTCCCATAGCCTTGCTTGATGTAATCTCTGCCATACCGGCATACCTCGGTAATACAGGTTGTATCGTGTAATCAGTCAGGTCAATGAACTTCCTTATTTCGTTCTGCAGTATAGAGCATTCGTGGCTATCTGTTGCTATATGTTCCGTATTGAAATGCGTTTTATACTTATTATTGCTAAAGATACAATTTGGACAATTTGGTTTATTACTCTTACAATCTTTTGTCTTATGATCACCTGCGCATTTTAAGCATGTTTGATTGTTTTTACACTTAGAACCATTGTGCCCATATCTTCCACAATTGTAACATGGTTTTATATTACAATAATCATAGACTTTACAGTTCTGGTAACCCACAAACATCCTATTTTTATTTTCTCGTACTTGTTGGTATAATTCGGCTGGAATTTCTAATATTACTGACTGTAGATTAGTTTTAGAATTAAAGTATGAGTGCAATAATGTACACTTCTTACCAGGTTTACTGAAATTCCTTTCGTTTATGTCTTCTTCAATTTTTTTGTTGTCTAGGTTTTCAACATTATCGATTCCAACTACCTTTACTTTTGGATTCTCAATTTTTTCTTTTGTGATATCACAGCTAGACTCAAGTTTTTTCTTCAACACACTATATGCTTTACTTGCACTGTCTTCTGTTTGTAAATCTACTATTATTTCGTTCTTCTTCTTTATTACTTTTTTTGCTTGTATGCTCTTGTCTTTGATGAGGTAGTGGGCAACAGCATCATTTATTTTATCATTAGAGTATTCCTTACTATCTTTGTTCTTAATTATAATTTTTGGTATTCTTTTTGGCTTGTCGTTAGGCATAACATTTGCAATTACTTGAGCATAAGTCTTATTTTTTGAGATCTTAGTTTCACTTTTTTGCTTATCTAGTAACTCTCTTAATAACTTATATTTTTCCATTAGTTCTTTATTAAGTTATTTTAATAAGGCATTCTCACTTCTCAAATTATCTTCTATTGTTAAACTGTTCTCGTCGTCATTAATACGGTCTTCAGCAATACTCAATTTTTCACTTGATCTAAGTACGTAGGCTAATTTAATTTGAGCAATGATTGTCTTAGCTCCATTAGTCAGCAGATTTGGATCAACTTTTGAGGTTATGTCCCCTAGGTTATGTTCCGGACATAATCCCAGAACACCACTAATTTTCACAGCTCCATTTAATTTCGCAAAATCACTTAAATGATAAGCCTCTTCACAAACTATACATATTACTGTTTTTACTTCCATTTTTGGATGACATTTATAGAAAAATAAAAAATTAGAACAGTTTTTTATAGACATTTGTTGATTGACAATCGTCTGTTCACTTTTGCATGAATTTGTAATTTGGAAAAATATAAAGAGGACAATAATAAGAAAATAAAAATAAGCAAAGTGCATTTAAAGTCGTCCTGTTTTAAAAAGTCGAAAGAAAATAATAGAAATCTATAAGATTTTTTACTGACTATGAATTCGATAAAATTAAGTATGAAATATTTCAGTAGAAATCGATAGAATAAACTTCTATCTGCATATATTGTTATTTTTCATGTTGAATTTTATCGACTTGTATCAGTTCTTATCCCATTTTATCCAATTATAATGCGATAAATGGTAGTTAAAGTTAGACTCTAAGCCCATAATAAATCTTATAGATTCTTATGAACACATTTTAGTAGGACTCTACTCCACTACTAATATAAACATTAATTTTATACGATTTATTTTACAGATCTTTTCGTTCATTTGCTAAAAAATCATTACTCAATGGTGGCTGCGGAAATAACTCCTAGGCGGGGAGTCGGTGCGTCCCTACGACGTACAAATGGTGGCTGATGTTCACGTGCATTGTGGGAAAACTCACTTCAACACTTCCGCCTTTTCCTCAATGCAGTGGCGTATACCTAATTCGCTACACATATACTTAAATTTGTTGCGAGGCAGGGACTTGGTCAAACCATCCGCCAGTTGTAGATTTGTTGGCACGTATTGAACGGATACTTCGCCAAACCCCTGTCTTTCGCGTAGAAAGTGGTATTTGACGTCAATGTGCTTGCTTCTTTTATGAAATTCCGCGTTCTTTGCGAGCCTAATTGCTCCTTGGTTATCGACAAATAAATCTGTAGGTATTTCACATGAACGTCCAATCTTACTTAATAATTGTCTGAGCCAGACCAGCTCTCTTGCAGCTGTGGACGCTGCCACGTATTCTGCTTCGGTAGTGCTTAACGTTACGAGTTTCTGTCGTTGAGACGACCAAACAACCGGACCGTTAGACATTATAAATATAAAACCAGTTACAGATCGTCTGTTTTCTGTGTCGTTCGCGAAGTCTGCGTCTGAGTAGCCTATTAGAGGCTGACTACGGTTGACTTGTCCTCGGTAAACAATTCCCGTGTTGATTGTACCTACCAGATAGGTCATGATACGTTTGACTGCTTGCCAATGAGTCCTGTTATGTTTATTCAAGAATTTGCTCATTGCGTTGACAGCGAATGAGATATCGGATCTGGTAGTTACAGCCAAGTACATAAGAGAGCCGACTGCTTCTCTATACGGCACGCTGGTCAATAGTTCGCTTTCGCATGTAACTAGGTGCAAGATGGTATGTGGGTCTGCAGGAACAGATACCGGTTTTGCTTCGCTCATGGCAAATTTTTCCAAGATGCTTTTGGTGTAATCACTCAAGTGAATGTGCATCAGCCTATTGTTTCTGTCACGGACTATCTGCAGGCCCACAAACCGACTTGCATCCCCTACGGTTATTTCGAATTCGTCTCGCAATGAGTCAGTAACCGACCTGATGCTAGAGACCGACTCGCTGACTAATAGACCGTCATCTACAAACAATCCGAGATTGACTATGCTAGAATCTACTTTGCCTACAAACACACAACTGTCTGCGAAACATTCTTTGAAATTGAATTTTTTAAGAAAAGATTTGAACCGATCGTTCCAACATCGTGGAGCTTGCTTGAGTCCATACAAGGACTTGTTGATCTTACAAACTACGCTTTTACGAACGCTCTTCGAACTTTCTTCTTCGCTGTTGACGTCTCTTGTGTCTTCAACCACTCCTGTAGTGTCCTCGACACCTTCGGGTAGCTCTATGAGTATTCTTTCAGAGAGGTGTCCATACAAGAAGGCTGAACGAACGTCGAAGGTCGAAATCTTAAGATTGTCCCGAGTAGCGATGGCTAGTAAAAGCCTTATGGATTCGTATCGGATGACTGGTGAGAAGGTCTCCGTCAAGTCGACGCCCTCCTGCTGCATGAATCCCTTGGAGCAGAGTCGGGCCTTGAATTTGAGTTGGCCGTTTACAACACTCAGCTTGAACACCCATTTCGAAGTGATGGTCGCCTGCGACGATTCTCTAGGAACAAGCGTCCACGTGTTGTTCCGTTTGTGGGCGTCCAGATCGTCAGTGATCGCTCTCGATCACTCTGCTGATTGGGCACAGCTGATTGCTTCTGAAAAATTAGTGGGGGTTATTATCTCTGTCAGACAAGATGCGTACTTAGTAGGGCGTTTTAAGGTGGATCTGTCTCTCAGATTTGGTCCATTCGCAGCTGAGGCTGGTGGAGGCACAGCTCTGTCCACTCTTTCTCAAGCAGGAGCTCGGGAAGCTGTTACTGCGTTGTCCGGGTCCACTTCTCCTCCTTCAGCTGCTGCCTATTCTTTTTCATTGACAGACACATTCGCCTTCTCTTCAGGTTGCTTCTGGGGCTGTTTCAGGATGATATCGAGGTGCTCCTCTGCGAAGTTTGGACCGGCTGCTTTTCCCACTACGTCAGAGAATACCGCATTCCTGGTGATGATAACCTTTCCAGCCACGTCGTCGTAGACTCTGTAATTGTTAGAGTCCTTTTCGTAGCCCACCAGGTATGTCTTCTTGGCTCGTGCATCAAATTTCTTAGTAAATATCTTAGGGATGTGAAAATATGTAACCGTTCCGAAGGCTCTGGCATGCTCAAGGTTGGGTTTCTTCTTCGTCGGGAGTTTATATGCTGTTTTGCCTCCTTCGACGTTTACTATTGAGATTCTGTTGAGAAGAGACCGCACAATTCACGGCTTCCGCCTAAAGGCGACGCGTTAGACCTGAAGCCAACAGCATGGTCCTTGCACACTCGATGATGGTACGGTTAGTCCTCTCAGCCTTGCCATTCTGCTCAGGCGTGTAGGGAGCTGAGGGTTCGAATTTTATGCCCTTCGTCTTGAGGTACTCTTGGAGGTTGAAGTTACAATATTCGGTGCCGTTGTCTGACCTCAATACTTTCAGGTTAGTTTTAAATTTGTTCGCTATGGCTCTTTCGTACTCCTTAAACCTTTCAAAGACGTCCGACTTGTGCTTGATGAGGTATACATATCTGTAGTTGGTTGCTTCATCAGTGAATGTGACGAAGTATCTGGCACCACCGAGTGATTCCATTGACATTGGTCCACACACGTCGCTGTGAGCAACTTCTCCTGGAACAACGCTTCTCATCTCTGCTGACCTCTTAAAAGTAAGTCTGTGTGCTTTTCCAAGCGTGCAGGTTTCACAGAAAAAATGGCTTCCGTCGTTGAGTTTTACGCCTGATACCAGTCCTCGGTGTATGAGCTGCTTCAGGACTCGAGCATTGATATGTCCAAATCTCTCATGCAGGCACTGGAGACTCGTTGTCGTAATGTTCGCTGAAATTCCATTTTCTTCCTGTCTTACCCGAATAAACAGCCGGAACACGTTGTTGCACTGCATTATCCCAGTTGCTACGGGCTCGTCGTCATTTAGAATATTTACAAATTCGTTCTCAAACGTAATCTTAAATCCCTTCTTCAGGCAAGCTCCGACAGATAACAGGTTCTTCTTCAGTCGAGGCACGTGCAACACGTTGTCAATTTTGCCCTTGCACCATATTCCGTTAACCAGCCTGTCGATCACGATCGTCCCTTCGCCGACCAAGTCGCACTCTTCATCGTCGCCGAGAACGACTGTGCTGCCATCATGCCTGTCTTGATATTGACTAAACCACTCTCTCCGACTGGTCATATGGGCTGACGCGCCACTGTCGGTAAGCCAGACCTCTTTACCAACGATTTTCAGCAGATGCTGCACGTTTTCGTTCGACGGCTGCGCGTCGCTATTTTTCCTGGAATGTTTGGGTCCGGTGACGGTTAGCGCGCAACCCTCGTTCGGCTTACCTTTCTCGGAATTGTCGCCGTCTCCTCGAGATTAACACTAGCGGGCGAAGTGACCCAACTTTCCACAGATATAGCACTCTTTGTTCTTCTTGCTGTTCTGAGATTTCTTGTTTCTCTGCTTCTTGTTATCTCCGCGCTTCGCCTTGTAGTCGCTCTTCGATGTGGCAGCGAGAGCAGTGTTTTCTTCCGGGTCGTCCTCCATGTTTGCTTCCTCTTCCAGCAACCTCTCCTGCAGGTAATTGACAGTCTGTCTGTTAGGCTCGACGCTGTTCCATGCGCTCCTGAAGGTCCTGAACTGGGATGGCAGACCAGAGAGAGTTTTTGCTATTATTACTAAATCCGGAATGGACTCGCCCAAGTCCAATAGCTGCGCAGCCATATTCTTCACTTTAGAGACGTACGTCGCTACACTGTCCGTCGGGTCCATCCGGTATTCATGGAAACGCTGAGTTAACAATAACTTGTGCGTTGTCGATTTTCTTTCATGGGTTGCAGCTAACAGGTCCCACATCTCCTTTGCAGAGCTACACGATTGTATGTGCTGGTGTTGAGAGCGGTCTAGTGAGGACGATATGAGGAATTGCGCCTTCGCGTCGTCCTTGATCCACTGTTTGCGTCCTACAGCGTCTGTTGCTGGTGGACATGCCGTCGTTCCGTTGACGATCTCCAGAATGTCACAAGCCGTGAACAGCATCTTCAGCTGAAGTCGCCAAGACTGAATGTTTGAGCCATCGAACTTTTCAATATGGCCCGCCGAGATCTCACTTGCCATCTTCCCACGTTTTGTCTCTTGTATACTTGAATATATTCACTCTCTTTTTACCACGCACACTGGGCCCATAATCTGATAATGCAGGATAGGAGTGGTAAATAATACGCCAAGACTGAGGTGCAAGAAAGTAGTTTAATGATTACGTTTGTAGTAGTGGCGAATTGTTCTTTCTTGTCTGACTGTTCGAGCGGAACTAACTCCTAGGCGGGGAGTCGGTGCGTCCCTACGACGTACAGATGGCGCCTGATGTTCGCGTGCATTGTGGGAAAACTCACTTCAACAGATGATTCATCAACTGAGGAGGAAGTTCCAAATTTGAAAAAAATAAAATTATCGGCCGACGTACATGCAGAAAGTAACGGACAGGAGGTACAGAGAAAGAAAGCGGAGACAGGACCAAATAAGAAGAAAGAAGAAAGTTTAGGATCAGGAAAAAAGAAAGAGGAATGCAAGAAAAATGATGAAACGGATCAAGAAACCGACAATTGCAGATAAAAATGGTGAAAGAACAGATATATCAACCGAAGGAGCTTTTCAAGAAAATGAAAAGTTAGCAGCAGTTGAAGGTGAAGAGAAAGAAGTCGAGAGCTTAGCTCAAAGTACGATTGATTTGAGCGACATCGTTCTGGTAGATCCACAATTGTGGTCGGAAGTATCGTCACTATCAGATGTAGACTGTGAAATAGATAATCTTGCATCCAATTCTGAAAATTTATTCGAAGCAAAAGATAATTAAAAATTTTATTATAGTATAATAGTTTATAGTGGTTTAATAGTTTGAAAAATAATTTTATATTGCAATGTTGATAGTTTCAATAATCTTAATGTAAAAAATATTTTTTTTATTTTCTTCTTCATTCTCTCTAATATTTGATATTTTTAATTTTAATATGAAATATTTTTATATACAAGCATATATATTGTATTATTATAAGACAAAAACATTGTAATTTAACAATATCTGAACCTCATCGCGCTGCGCGCACTTTATTTTTTATTTATCTGACACGTCATTGTCAAAATAAGTATTTAATACTTTAATAACTCATTTAATTTATTTAACATTACTTAAATAATATTAATTCTCATTAAGTGATATTCGTAACAGCGTAGCTCTTTACTTTTAGAGGTTAGAAAACAATAATTTGACTACAACATAAAATAATTATAACCATAAACAGTAATTTTTAACGAGAAAAAAATTACAACTAATTGATAAAAGTAGGTAGAAGTCCATAGAAGTCATATAAGTTATATGCATACTAAAAATAGTCAATAAGAATCGATTCAATTTTCACACGGATTAAAGCTATATCTGGATAACACATATTGTATAACGACTTGATTAAAATCCATAGGATCAATAGGAGTGGTACAATTCTTACAAGAAAATAACAATTTAAGAAGATGGTTGATATCTAGGATTGACCTTTATTAACTTTAATAGTAATTTCAAATCATATTTGATCAACTCCTATATCGATACTACAGATTTTAATCGAGTTGTAATACAAAATGTGAGGATAGGATATAGCTTTATATATTAAGTGAACATATTGAATTATGTCATTTCATTTTTACATCTTGTTGAAAATAGTTAATAGAGATCAATTCAATTTTTAATCGAATTTGAAACTATATCTTATTCCCACTTTTTGCATTAGAGCTCGATTAAAATCGGTAGAATCGATATGATTCAATAGAACTCCATACGAAAAATGACTATTAAATTCGATGAAAGCCAACCGTTGGTGTTAAACATCGATTTTAATTGTTTTTTTCCGTATTCGATTGTATCGACTCTTATCGATTTCAATCGAGTCCCAATACAAAAAGTATGATTGAGATATAGCTTCCAATTCGATTGGAAATTTAATCGATCCCTATTAAGAATTTTTAGCAGGTATTTTATCAATCCTTATAAACCCTATAAACGTAAGAAATGCAATGGAGATCTACTATTGAAGTCGATTAAGAATTGTTATCGACGCTTATCGCGTTTTCCTCACAGGGATGAAGATTGTGATTCAAATCGATTCAAATCGATTAAAATAAGCATTGAATATATTCTAAGTCTATATCTTAATCCCTTATTCGACATATCTTATGGATTCTATCGGTAAGTTTATAAAAATCGATTTAAAAATATACAAATAAATTGATACAATAGACATAAGATTCGATTAAGTAAATCCTGATACCTATTTATTCTAATCAGATTTAATCGACATTATTTTATTCTTTTTAATCGATTTTAATGCTACCAATTGCACGTATCATAGTAGCTGGCAAATGATCGCTGTCAAATGTAAAAGTCGGGATTAAGATATAGACTCAGAATCGATTCACTTTTTGCCTATCGATTTCAATCGCATATTTTTAACAGGGCATGTTCTACTGACCATTTCATATACCTGATTTTTTTGCAGTGCTTCCTTTTTCCTGCTCATGGCTATCTTGACATCTTTCTGCCTCTGGTGATGCTAACACTTCTCTAGAGAATTCTGAATTTCCATTGATTGAAGTTAACAGTGCATACAGACTATATGTACTCATACCTTTGATTCATCCTGTGCGTCTTCTGCAGGTGCAGTTTTTTTGCTTTGAGTCTGCTTTCGAGTAACTGGTCTGTGTATCACCTTTGGAGGTGGCTTTGCTGCTGACTTTCTATTCTCTTTGCGTAGTCTGCCTTTCTTCTTGGATATTGGCTCCCCTTCTTCTGGTTGAATTGGGTTTTTCTCTTCGAAGTTGAATAACCAAGTCTCTTTTTTCAGAGTGTCATTAGTTATTGTCCAATTTTTGTGTCTTCGGGCTTGTAGACATTTTCGAAGACTTTGCTTTCGATAAATTATACATTTTGACCTTCGAAGACTTTACCATCTTCTGGGTTCAGCAGTAAATAGCCAGTGTCGGTATTTCCTACCAACACGGTTTCATACGACAGTTTGTCAAACTTAGTCTCCTGTTGTCCTTGGGCCTTGGCAAATGCCACACACCCAAATCCTGATCTGGTTTATGTATATTTATGATTTCGGATTGTTCGTTTGCATAAGGACTCATGTCCTTTCGTGATGTAGTCAGCTGATATGTAGCTAAAGTTGTTGCAGTTGAAACATTTCATATCCTGGAATGGACAATCTGCGGTTACATGGCTCTGACTACCACACCACTCGTGACGCTTGTGCTGCCTGTCCTTGCTCTTAAAGCATCCCTTCAAATAACGCAGGGTTCTCTGGAATTTTCTGGTATGCGTTGTCAATCTAAAAAGTAAAGTATTTTAGTTGTTTACATAAGTAATCTCTCTACCCGTACTATGAACTGCTAAATTTTCTGCCGTGACAATTTCCGGAAAAGCTTGTATTACTGCTTTGTAGATCAGGCATTTCTTCTCTACTTCTCTCAGCTTGGAGATTCTTTCATCGTTCTCGTATTTTCTTACTAGATTTTTAAATTTTAGACAGAACTCGAAAAATTATTCTTTATCCTTATACTACCTCACTTTGAACAATCGTTTTCGAGGTCAATACCGGCAGCATCGGATCGTCAAATCCTAAGGCAGAACGCAGCTTCCTTCAATCTTTCCATGGAGATATGTCTTTATAGCTGTTCGTACCGTGTGTTCGATGATAACTCAATGTTCCATTCCTACTAATTTAAGCTCTGAAACCTGACCTTGCTGCATTTTTATCTTTTGTCACCAGAAATAGAGAATGTTCACCAATCGTCGCATGTTGATCTTGTCATTTCGGCAGTAAATAATACGGTTCCTTGGTGCGTATGTCACTTATCACCTTATGTTTAATTAAGTTGGTAGTGACCATAGTAGGCTTATTTGGAGTAGGAAAACTTAACTTTAAGGCCAGCTTCAACTTGTGATGATGCCTTGGTCCTTTAGCTTTAACTTGTCGACTGATCTCGTTAGCTTGTTCGGATTCTTTTTAATGATTCAAATCATCGTTCGTTTTTCCGTGGTCCTAAACTTAAGCGTACTCGTGGACATGGACGTAAAACGTATTTGTGAACATGGACGTAAGACCTATTTGTGGACATGGGCGTAAGACGTACTCGTGGAGATGAACGTAGTACGTTTTCGTGGACATGAACATAGTGCGTATTTATGGACATGGACATGATGGACGTAAGGTGTACTCGTGGACGTGAATGTAAGGTATACTCGTGGGCATGGACGTAGTGGCTCCTGTTCTCTCTACGTCGCTACAGTGGCTTATGGGTCCTCTCAATTCTGCCACTCGTTTCTTAGATATAAAAAATACACGTGGGCATTAGTCTGCGGTTAAGAGGATACTTGTACAAGGCTCCCAAAGCTTTGTGCACAAGCAGTCAGTCATGGCACTTTCGAAAAGAAAAGCTCCCCAACCAACCTTGTATCTTCTTGCAGAATGTGTGCCGAAGCACGGCTCCTGCCGTCCGAGACCCACTGAGACCGAGACCAGGTTTGGCATATCTGTGTGAGGGACTAGTTTTTATTGAGCATGGGACACTGACTAAGTGTCTGTACGTGTGCATGTACCAAGTCAATTACATGTTTTCGTATTAAACCTCTCACAGATCCGCACAGACGTTTGTGTCGTACGTTACGTTGGCTTTGAGCCTGTTAAACTTTTCATACATTCATATATACATATATTATGCACAGACATGACTTCATTACCTAGCAGGAGTCTTTTATCTTTGCTGGTGATTATCCATATAAATCCATTACAGAGCGTGAGCCAGAGTTTCTCGTCGGGCCGTTCATATTGCAGTCCAAATTCATCCAGGATCTTTTCTTGTATCTCTTCCTAGTCCGAGCTTGAACTTGGATCTCATTTCGCAATTAATAATTACTATTTGATTGTCTTGTCTTTATCCTATGTACACGTTTACAAACTGAAGTCTTCTTTTTTAAATTAATTGCTTAATAATTTACTGCAGAGTTTACTCATACGCTAGTAGCCCCATACCTACGCGGTGTCTGTAAACAGCGCAGCATGCAGGCATACTTACACTAGACGTATAAGTTTACGTTCACGCGTATTATATCGTATTATAAATTGATCTTTGTTTAATTAATTTAATTAATTAATTAATCGCTGAGTCCGCTTATACTTTAGCAGCCCCAGCTACTCGGTGTCTGCAAGCAGCGCATCACGCAAGCAGACTTGCACTAGTAATATTAGCGGGCGTTGGTGATTCCAAATTGCAGCGTACGTATAGAGTAATCACGTGACCTGCGCATCTGCACACCGCCCCTTTTCAGCTCTCGCTTTATCGTGTGTCGATGTTGCTTTCACGAACCGCACGAATACGCACACATGTATGCAGACGTCATACAATTTGTATCGTGTTCGTAAGCTGTTTGCTACTAAGTCCAAACGCATCTACAGCAACTCTCCCTCCGTACTAAATTATAGTACGCGTCAGATTCAAAATGGCGTTGCCGCATTTACCGTGCGCCTTGCTTCGCGCATTGATCGCAGCAGCGTCTTTTCGCTCTCCTCTTTCTCTCTACCTCCGTTTTGTATAGCTTACGAGCGAGAGAGAGGTGCGATGGCCATGTTAGCTCGGTTGCTTGGCAACCCCCCTTTTCTGACGCTTCGTTCTGAGAAGCTTAGCGCGCGCCTTTACCCGTTTGAAATTCTGGGAAATGCGTTTCGTCGATGTTTCTTGTTTCAGCGCGTTTTGGCATTTATGTGAACGTGATTTTTCAAAATGCTTATTCGCATCGTTTTCTCTACGCGATTTTCGTGAATTCTAGTTTGTCGTTTTTTACTTAACATATTTTTCCGCGGAATTTTTTTTTAGACTTTATTTCGCGCTTTTTCACTTTACTTTTTTTTCACACACGTGTTTTGACTTGATGTTAGATTTTGCCTCAAACGCGTTTTGCAACTAATGTTAATTCACTGAAAAAATCTAGTTATCGTAGGGGATCAAACCAGGAACCTTTAAATTAAAAAGCAGATATGTTACCGACTACGCTACCATAACTTCATAATAAGTGATACTTCGAATCGTCCTTATTAATTACACGAGACTTTTTAAACAAGTGTTAATTGAAATTATAATTTATAACCATGTACGTGAAGGTGTAAGTTGTCTTTGAAGATGATGGTTGAGCGACCCGGTATTCTTTTAGACGATGTCCAGGAGTTCATTGGAGGAAAAAAATTAAAACTATGTATGGAGTTGTTTTAAAAATAATCAAAGTAGATTAAATTTCAATCGAATTTCAATCGATTTCAATCCGTGATTTTCAACAGGGTGTAAACTCCAAAATTTATATTTTTTAATAATTTAATTTGAACAAAAATTCCTGATATTTTCGTAAAATAATAATATCATTATTTTGCTTTTAAAAATATTCTGAAATTTAAAAGGATATATCTAAATTTCATGCACAGATTTGTGAATAGATCTCTGTAGAAATCTTTGCAGAGATCTATTCACTAATCTCTGCACATTATTTTCGTAAGGGCAAAAAACATGAAGAACCATTAGAACATGGGGACTTTCAAAACAAAGAAAATTGGCTAATTTTCATATTAATTTTTTTATAACAAAAAACTGAACTAAGTACAGGCTTGGTAACCAAAAAATTCTGATTTCTCTCCTCAAAAAAAAATAAAGGACCGTCATAATCTGGAAGGGACTTCATATGGCCACTCAGACCCCAGTCAGCCACAAGATTAATTATCACTTAGAAAAAGTCTATAGAATTAAATAAGATTATCGTTTGAATCCATATGAATTGTCAATACAGGAATTGAGATATATAGTCTGATAATGGATTTAGCAATGCCTATTTTATCGAAATGAATCGCAATCTTTATTCTTGCTGGAAAAAGTCTAAAGAATTCAATAGTATTTCTTATTGATTCTAATGGTAAATCTGAATTACGTTTTTAGCATTAGAACTCGATAAAATGTGATAAGTACGATATAAATGAATAAAGGCAACACAAAAAATTAGATAAAATATCCATGGTGTATTGATTTCAATAGTAATTTTGTTGTATAGTTTGTTGTATATTTAACGGCATTTATCTTTTCTTATTAAATTATAATATATTTCTTTCAAAATTAAACGTATACAAATACACACGCTTTCTTATTGTTATTCATAATTTAAAAAATGCGAGCTTATAAACAGAAGGATTCTTATGTAATAATAATTATTTTCAATGTTATTATACTAAAATAAAAGCAATACTAAAATAATAATTCAGTTTTCAATCATATCTCAATTGTTTTTTTTAGCTTCATTTGCTGCAGTGTATGACAAATTTAATTCATCGATAATATCATCGTCACTTGCAGACGATAGATCTGACAAATTTGTAGAATCGACAAAGAAATTCAGCATCTGTAATATCGTCGCTTCGTAGTTTTTTCTCTATTGTTTTCATCTAGCACTAATCCATTCTTTTCTTCTCTAACCTCACCTCCTTAATTTTCTACAAATTCTTCTATTACAAAAGTTTCTTTGTTTTTTTTTCCACGTTTTTATGTTGTTTTTCCTTTTGGAGCTTAGACTTACTCTTTCTCTCTTTGCGATCATGTGTTATTTTTCTCTAAGTTTTTCTTGACTGGTTCTGTGTGCAGTTCAGCAGTAACTTCTTTTCTTTAAATTGTTTATCTTCATCTGAATCGGATGTTGCGACTATGAAAAAAAATTGCATAATGAGATCTATTATTATCACCCTTAAAAAACACAAGATTTATGAATGCAATGTCGTGTATTACCTAAAAAAAGTAATACTGGAAAATTAAAGGAAAATGGATTGGTTGATTCTGATAAATTAATAAATATGATTGGTTGATGGCGACTCTGTAACTGATATCTAAAAATTCACCATGAGTGGTTGTTTTAATGGCGCTAAATTAAAAAATTCTAACTTAAGAGTTATAAAATGTAATAAACCTATAAAATGTAATATAGAGTACTAGGTGCATTTAAGCACGTTCTTCGCTTTAATGCACGTTTTATAGTACTCTATAGTATATAATACTTTGTTGATATTGCAACAAAATTAATGTAATTAATTTTTTTGAAATACGTTACCTTTTTCATTTAACCGCTTCCTTTTTTATGCAGGTCATTTTATATAGAATATTTTTTTGATATATAGGTATTAAAGTTACCCATCTCCGTAAGAATATTAACTTCTGGATTGACTTTTATGTGATGATTCTTTAACTAATGAACGTAAAAGTCTGTAAATTTCATAATGTAAAATTCAAAAACAAAATATCCACATATAAATTAGGTATAAGAGTATCTGATTTAAACCTAATACGTGAGCGAGTATTTTGGATAGTCAATATTAATTTTACTTAGTCAATTATGTACTTGAGATGCGCTTTGAACCCTCTTTTTGTTATGCTCGTTAATTTTTATTTTCTTGAGGACAGGAGTTTATTATGCATTGTAACGGGGTGAGATTTTGACGTGAGAGGAGAAAATCACAATAGGAGACGCCGGGACCGAGAATCGATCCGGCGCTCCCGAGATCTCTAGGCGCGCGCTCTGTCCGTCGAGCCAATGCCGCCTTACTTCGTCACTCTCTATCCTGCCTCGATTACCGGTGCGGCAAGGGACGTTGTTCCTCGTTAGTATCAACTTATTTTAACAGGAGAGTTTGAGAGCGATCGTTGCAAGACAGATTAACTTTAGCATAGCCTAATTAAAAATTATAAATAATAATAAATTTTATATTTACCGAAACACATTGCTAGTTTGGTGTCATCTAATTTTCCGAATGGTATATCTTTTTTATTTCCTTCAATATCTTCCTCATCGATATCAGACTCATTAAGTTTATTTTATAACCGATTCTTCAGTTACTTTTTTGGCCTTTGAGCGTGCTCTGCATTAGAGATCTTTCCCCAAAAATCGCCTTGATAATTAATCCCGCGCATTAGCCCTGCTTATTGTAGGGTTTCATTTTTTCGTCGTAGACAGCTTCAATTAACCATTTATTTTGAACTATGTGATACTAAAGATAAAAAGAACTGTTAAAAATATTATATTACTAGCAGCTATTAGACGCGCTACGCGCGTTCTAAATTTCTACTGCTTTTTGAGGTACAGAAATTTAAACATAAGCTACATAGATCGAGCTTGAAAACGAACACCCAATCGAAGAATAACAGGATCCAGGGTCTTTTTTTAGTTTAAGAGTATGATTAAAACATTTGAATTACTTATAACTATAAAAGATCTCATTTTGAGGTTAGAAATTCATATACGTTCATAGAAATCCCGCTTTTGCGCAATAGTCACGTATCAAAATTTATAAAAACTCTATCATCCCTTCTTTCCACTTGAAAAAAGAAAATTAATCACTTTAATGTAATGCCCCATATAGCACCCAATCTTTCGGCAATATTTCTTCAAGGTTACATTTGTAGATTCGTCAGATTCGAAAATATTGTGCGAAGGTTAAATAACCTACAAGAAATTTCCCTGCAATATATTGCTGTAAGTCCATTTTTGGATTGCATTTCCAAAAGATAATAAGCATATTGTGGCAATATTGCTCAAAGATTATTTGCAATATTGTAAAATATAGGCAAAAAACATTAAATTAAAATACTAAACAAGCTTTTTCAAGGGCTCCCATGTCCATTTTGGAAATTATCATGCGGCTTACAGTTCCGAATAGCGGGCATGGAAGCCCCTAAAAAAGCTTATTTAATTTTTTTAATATCTAAATTATTTTGGCGTATGATCATATTTGTATGCTTAACTATGATTTATAATTGAAATATTGACAAGAAAGCAGCTTTTTTTACAATAAACAAGCATGTCCCAACAAAAATGCTAAAAACCGTTTGGGATTCTTCAGCCCAACATGTTTAGACCATGAAGTTGGCCTCACACAGCTAGTGTTAAGACCGTGAATTTAGCTGCACATATTATTTTCCCGCATACTTATTCAGACCAGTGGGATTACTAATGTGACTATCCTGTTAAAAATAGTCTATACAGATCAATTAAATTATTAATTTAATTATAAGCTATATCTGAATCCCATTTATTGCATAAGAAATCGATTAAAATAGATAGAATCAATAGGAATCAATAGGAATCGATAAAATTCTATACAAAAAAGGGCAAGTAAAGTTAATAGAAACCAACGTTTGGTATTAACTATCTACTTCAATTGTTGTTTTCCGTATTAAAATCTATTGACTCCAGTTGATTTTAATCGATTTTAATTGAGTCCTTGTACAAAAAATGGTATTGAGAATTAGCATAGAATCTGTTGATAATTTAATCGATCCCGATCGATCACTATTGACTATTTTTAGCAGGGTACACATATACCGACCAGCAGGACTACGGATGTGATTTCATTTTTTTATTCATTTAATATCAAGCGGTGCGGTAGTGGTAGCCAGGATAGCCAATGACGACGTCTAGGTGGTGCGCTCCGTAGTTTTTGGTGTCTAGGTAAATAAATCATATGAGGACGGCATCTAGGTATACAGGGTGGCCGATGACGAGGTCAAGGTGAAGTGCTTTGTAGTTTTATGTGTCTTAGTGTAATAATAATATTTGTAGACAGCGAAAATTTACATCTAACTAAATTTTATCAACATACATTATCAATCATAGCCACTATACTAATATTTTGCTACAAAACGATCAGTGTTTTCATGTTATTAAAAACAATGTTACAAAAAAACCACGGTCAAAAGGTGCTGCAGATGCGTGTATTTTATTTTTAGGACAAATATGAAATACGCAAAAAAGTTTACTTAAAATAACTGAAACCTCTAAAGCAAAATTGGCTTCCAAAAAAGTAAAAGGTTAGGCAAGTTTAATATATTCCGCAACGAAATTGCAGATAAAAAAGAACTAAGATCAATTAAACAAAGTCAAGTTTATTATATTTAATTATAACAAAGCAAAAAAATTGTCTTTCTCAATCAATGGCTTACTTAACTTAAAGGTAAGTTATATGTTGATTCATTAGAAACAACTCTCAAGATATTTATTACGTAACTTGCCATGCCCGTTTTATTGTTTTTTTCTAGTGAACAACTAAAATTTTCTTTTTATGTATTAGAACGTGATAGAAACACCACAAGTACAATAAAAAGGGCATGGCAAGTTACATAGTAAGTATCGTGAGTTTTTTCCAATGGATTAACATATAACTTAAATTTAAGTTAAGTAAGCCCTTGATTGAGAAAGACGATTTTTTGCTATATTATGATTGAATTTAATAAACTTGACTTTGTTTTATTGATCTCAGTTCTTTTTTATCAGTAATTTTGTTGTGGAATATATCAAACTTGCCTAACCTTTTCCTTTTTAAAAGTCAATTTGTTTAGAGATAAAGTGTCTAAGAAATTCTACTTCTTCACAAAGGAATTTTGATTTTTTGAAATTCAATCTCAAATTGTAATGTATTAAACGTTTGTACAGCTTATAGAGATGCGATAAGTGTTCTTCAATATCCCGTAATCATATCATAAGATCGTCAACAAAGAGGACTAAAAAATCATCGAAGTCGTATGTGGCTTTGGCTAACCCACGAATCAAGGCAGCTCCGCCGGTTTTTATCCCAAAACAACCCACGTTGAATTCGTATACTTGGCTATCTATTTTGAATGCGGTAAATTTACGTGAATTTTCTGCAAGTTTTACCTTCCAATAGCCCGATGTAAAATCTGATATTCTTGTTATCGGCTTATTAGTACATTTTTGAAGGACTTCGTCGATGTCGGGAGGCCCCTCAAAGTTGTCTTAAAGAAGTTAATTTAATTTTTGTGCGTTCAGGCACGGCCTTATTGAATTATCTTTTTTTCTTACGATTTTGATTTGATTAATATAGATGCTATTTGAGCACCTTATAATATTCAAATCAAGCAGTTGATTAATTCCTTTGAAAGTATATGGTATGTCTGCTATCGGGATAGAGTAGGATTTACAGACCCAAGGAGCGATATCGGTGAGTACTAGTTCGTGTTCATATGTGGTTAGTAAACCCGGCTTCTTTTCAAAAACTTCTTTGTTTTTTATTATTATTTGTTTTAGTTTCTCTTGTCGCGCCTTATTAAGGTTTTCCCAAGATTCAATTTTTTCTCTGATTTCTCTTATAGAGATTTCATAAGGATTTTCATAATTGTTTTCATGGTCTTCGCCGTTGATCTTACCTATTGAGAAAAAAAATGTTCTCTTTTCTTCCGTCAATAAGCATTTTCAATAATTTAACTGTGTCGAAGCCAATGATTCATGGTTTAATTAATTTGGGGAGTATATATATGATTTTAATGGTCGTTTTAATAAACTTAGTATTTAACCGTACTTGAAATTTAAATCGAGCAGATTTGCTACCGGTAGCGCCTTTGACCATTTTACCACTTATAGATAGTGTTGGACAGGCTTTAAATATTTCGTGATTTTGATAATAAAATTCTTCTGATATTGCCGTTACTTCACTTCCCGTGTCGATAAGTGTATTTACGTTAACGTTCTCGAGAGATATTTGAATTTCTGAGTCAATCTTGAATTTAAAAACGTGTACAGGATCTTTAGTTTAGGTTATCTTTTTACTTGCCCCCCTTGCCCCTGCGTTTTGTTGGCGTTAGTTTTGTCTGTTTCGTTTGATTACTTGTTTGTTGTTTATATTGTTTGTATTTTATGTTCAGATTGTTTTGGCTTTGGCCATAATGTGTTATTGTTAGGATATGATTTAGGTGCGTCCGTGTTACTAGGGTAGTTAGTATTTGGACAGTCCCTATTGGTTGTTTTGTTAGTAATTTGTCTCTCTTTCTTTTTTAATGCATCATTGTTGTCAAAATCGACGAGCATTTCTAGAAATTTATTTTTTTTTTAATTTTGTGGCCGGTTGCTGCCCGTCGAATCTCTCTTTTGAAATGCTCAGCCAATTTTTTGACGTGTTCGTGCTCCTCCAAGTTTAGCTCTAGCTCTTGTGCTAAGCCAAACATGTTTCAATTTTTTGAAATGACAATGACCGTATTCAATTTTTTTAGCGTTATATTTTTGTATATTTTTGTTGCAAAATCGTTCTTTGGACTTTTCCGAAAACGTATTGAAACAATCTACGCTAGTTTGAAGAAGGTACCACCAATTTTGGGCTTCTCCTTCGAGCGCTTGAGGAATGATACATATTAACTCTTGATCATCGGGCTGCATAAGAGCTATGTAGTTTTGTAGTTTGGTTAAAAATTTCATGAGTCTTTCCCCACTTATCCCTCTAAATTTTGGAATCATGATTTTTAATCGTCGTGGTGCATCTGCTGCGTCAGAGTGCCCCGAGGCTCTTTTTGACTGAATCTTTCTTTCTAATTCTTTGTAATCTTTTGATTTTTTTAAAGAATCTTTTTTATTTTATCGCAGAGCTTGTCTTCCGAAACGTTTGATTTTATTTTTTCTGAATTCATCAAAGTTTTCTCGTAAAGTCACTTTTCGAGATATGAGAGTGTCATTTTCCGTCATTTTCCGTTTTCAGTAACTCTACTCGACTGATCAAGTTACTATAATTAGTTTTAATTTTACTGTTTTCGTTGATGTCAGTAGTCTGCACATCGCGGCGTTAAGGTGTTGTTTTCACCTACTGAAATATCCGGAGACCGCGAAGTTTCATCGTTTTCTAATTTATCTATCCGACTTTCTAGTGCATTTTGTCTAGTGTCCAAGAGAGAGAGAGAGAGAGAGAGAGAGAGAGAGAGAGAGAGAGAGAGAG
>QLSS01000244.1:23560-55879 GCA_024372645.1 Trichomalopsis sarcophagae
GAGAGAGAGAGAGAGAGAGAGAGAGAGAGAGAGAGAGAGAGAGAGAGCTCATCAACTACTGCTTATTGTCATTTAATTTCACTTGCGTCCTCTGAGTTGGGGTCTTGGATTTTTTCTATGAGAACCGCAAAGCGGCGTTTATTTACAAATTGGTTGGTTGCTATTGTGCTTTAGCATACAGAGAAAAGAAAAAATAGCAAGGTAATACGGCAAGCTTTTTAGTAGTCGAGTCTCTTTGATAACACTAGGTGGGGAGATTGAACTGTATTTCATATGATTTGTATTGATCGCAAACTCGTGTCCCTGTTCGGGCGCCAATGAAACGTGTCAGGTAGCTCCAGAGTGAAACCGCGAGGCCGTGTGAGATTATCGAATACGAGTTATGCGAGAGGGCGGTGAATGCACTAGTATTAGTCAGTTTTATATCCTTTATCAACGTATAGCAAGTTGCGTTGATTTAGGATTTCCCTGCCCTTAGTGCTGCGTAGTGTGCCCACAAGACGATCAGCTGGAAAGGAATATTCCCCTACAGTCCGCACACTTGACTTGCTAGGAGCCGTGCAGCCCGGGAAATACTGAAGGTGTACTAGGGTGTTTTCGTCTGGTTGGCCGGTTAGAGGGCTCTCCTTGTGTATTACAGGATTATGCTGGCCTGTGTTACTAGAGGTTACCCCGAGTATGAAGAAGAGTAGTAGAGATTAGCAAGGTAGATTCATTTGATTTCATTGACTGAGTGTAAAAATTTTGAAAAATAAAAATTAGAAAGGGCAAACATTAGAAATTCAAAATTTATAAACTAAGATATTGCAAAAGCAATATTTTTAGGAATTTCCAAATTTAGGTTTTTAAAATTATATCTTTTCAATATTGTAGGACTTAAAATTTTACCTTTCGTTATAATTCAATTCGTAATTTTTGACTTTCAAATATTTATTTTTCAAAATTTTTACCCACGCCCGATTTTATTTATTAAAGTAACCTTCTCTTAGTTTGATACAAAATAGGAGGGGCTGACATCTCCAGGCATACTTCGTGCGTGTATCACACACATACTTGCTTTCTTATCCCGGGGCCGTTTCAAGTTTTAATAACTTTTTTCGTAATAAGAGCAGTAGTTTTTCAGTTATTGTTAAAAGAACACATTTTTACTATTATTATTGTTAATTATAAACAAAAAAGTATTTGACAGCTGGAAAACCATATTATTTGTAATAAGCTGCTCGATTACAACAATATCCAGTTGAAAAATTTTAGGGACATGATGCTAGGAGTTACATTGTTGCTAAAACTGCTACTGCGCGAAAATAAGTCGGATGATAATTTATGCATTTCAATATTTTAAGCAACTTTTAATCACGATGATTATTTTGTAGGTGCAGTAGTTTTTGAGATATATTTTAAAAAACCTACAAATTTATCGTTATTATTGTTAATAACAAAAATAGAAAGCGTTACGCGCAGAGTGTTTACTCGCATTAGCTGATCAAATAACCTAACCTGATAAGACAAGGCACGGACGTTTTTTTATTCAAAATTATTACGTCTATAATACAACAGATGAATCAACAGGACATATGATTTCAATTTTATTATATTTTTAATATCTATCAAGTAGCCTTTGTAATAATTAAAGAATCGTATGTATATCTATATGACTGACTGAAAGAAAAAAAAAGAGAATCGGGAGGACGAAAAATTAATTTTTTTCGCACAATTAATTTTCAAACTTAATTATTTTACAAACGAGCAATTTTTTTAATAAAATAATATGGTAATTAGAAAGACCTTATGAAAATATTTGAAATTATATACTCATACGTCAACATCAACAGAAGAACGAATAAAATATTTACAGAATTCGTAAAACGTAAATAGTTTATTTAGCAAATTACAAGTATAATAGGTCACGGTGCGCTCCCGACTGCACAGTGTATGAAACTTATACTTGCCATCGGGGCGCTGCCGCGCCCTTTGATGTCTTATAGAACAAGAAAAATGTTTACTTTTTTATATATGGATACATCTGTGTGTTTATATTAAATCAAAACCTACGCGTAATTTTGCTGCCTTTTATAAAAAATCTATTTGAAAACATCTTGACTCTAACTTCGTTTTTGTCTTACTGACTTTCTGTCATACTATAGGGATATATCCTTATTGTTTATCTTTATCTTGATTAATATCTCCTTTATATCGACCTTGTATCTCTACGTTTATGCCCGACCATGCTTGCTACAAACTCTATCTCTATCATCTCTATCTTTATCGTTCCCTATTGCGTTTTATTTCAATTTAAACCCCCTATTAACTACGCCGTCTGTTACTTTCTTCATCTATATTCGTATATCTCACTTTACCTCTATCTTCATCTTTTTATTTAACATTTGATTTCAATTCTTATCTCTATGCGCTAATCTACAAATTTATTTTCTAAGTAACTTTTATATCTCAATATCTTTTTCTATCCACAGCTTATCTATTTTCTCTTTCACCTCTATCTCTATTCCTACTTCAATCTCTACGATAATGTCCATCACAAACTTTTACATAACCTTGGAATCAAACTCTTTATTAATTATCTGTATTTATTATTATTACTATTATTATAATCATTGTTATTATATTTTATTTCTGACATTTTCTGCGAGTTTATTATTGTATTTATCTTTATATCAATCCCGATTTCTTTCCTTATCTATTTTTTTCAGAAATCCTCGCTTTCATCGATCTCTTTCTATATGTTTTCCTTTAACTTGCCATTTACGTCTATACTTATTACAGATTTTATATAACTCAATCTCGATTGTGATCCTTACTTTATTTTTTGTTTTTTTGTCTTCTAGCAAGTTCTACGTCTATCTTTTTTCAAATTAATCTTTATCTGAATCACCATTTTGATTGTCTTTTTCTAAATTGAACTATATCTAAGTATTATTTTTATTTACCTTACCTTGTGTTTTTGGGATTTTAATCGTTATCCTTAGTCTTTATATTTCTTCAGTCTGAAATCAGCGTTGATTCAATATTGAATCAACGTTGAATCAACATTGATTTTGTCCGAAAACGCAACGCAGATTCAGCTTTGATTTCAGACTGAATTCAGTACTGGATTTCAGGGTTCAATGAGTTGAAATAAAATTGTAAAAAAAAAAAATCGCTAAAACTTGGGCTCGAATCCGAGACCTTAGTAGTTAGACCATAGTAGACGAATGACTTGACCACGTAGCCATTTCGACACTTACATTTATATCTCATAATGTAACATAAACGGAATCCTATAGAGAATAACCAAAAATTAACTTATTCTATCATAATTTTTATAATAATACTGGACTGGACCCTCAACTGGACCTCTCTGTGCTCTCGGGAAAGTACCCAACTTCGAGACTATTTGCCACCTATATAGGTTTCCGTTTATGTTACATTATGAGATATACATTGCAAAGTTTCTAAATGGCTTAGTGGTCAAGTCGTTCGTCTACTAATCAAAAAGTCTTTCGAGTTTCGATCCCACGTCTCGGCGGGTTTATTTTACAATTTTATTTCAACCCTGATTGAACCCGGAAATCCAGCACTGAATGCAGTCTGAAATCAACGCTGAATCCACGTTGTGTTTTCGGACAAATTTAATGTTGATTCAACGTGGATTCAATATTGAATCAACGCTGATTTCAGACTGAAAATAATATTGAAATCAGCATTGAATCAACGTTGATCGTTTTGCTGGGTAGATTGGTTAATCAGGTAAAGAATGTTTATGTTGGAAGGTTAGAAAAAAGTATAGAACTATTAATAGAATTAGAAAATCAACTAGTATAGACAGTTTTTCAAAACTGGGTCAAAGCCACATTATATTAGTTATAATACAATCCTACATAGCATGAAATCTTTCAAAGAAAGATTCATTGAAAGATTTTACAATAACATCGCATAAACCTTGCTATGTTTACTGCGAAAGATTGCAGAAATCTGATTTAAAAATATTTCAAAAAATGATAATAAAATCTCACAGAATCCTTACATGAAATATTATTTTACAGACCTTTAAATATATCACGAAAGAACTATACAACCTTGCAAGAACCTTTCGAAAAATATTTCAGAAAATGTTGCTGCGTTATTTCTGGTATCATTTTTAGAAAACTTTTTACAACTTTTCAGCGACATTTTTGGAAAATATTGTTTGTCAATTTCCAAAACTGTTGTAGAACATCACAACAACCTCGTATAAATAATACTAGAAAGATTCTACAGAAAGTTCATCTTAACGTTTCATGTAATCTACCGAGGAACCTCACAAAAACATTGCGTCAATATTCCCTGATATCTTTTTATGCCACGATAAAATATAACGTAAAACGTCCCAGTAAACTTGCAAGAACCTTTCGAGAAATATCCCTCGTTAAAAAAAAGGACCTAAACGGATTAAAGTGGATTGTAAAGGATTACAACGTTTTGCTTGTTCCAATCCGTTTCAAACCATAACAGTAAATTAAAATCTAGTATTCAATCTATTCCAATACGTTGTAATCCATATCAATTATGTGAAACATCGGTGTCAAGTCCGTTTAAATCCAAATCAGATTAAAATTAATTAGCTGCAAATTAATACTTATAAACATGTTCTATGCTCATAAAGCATTTGAATATATTTTAAAACATTTATTGAGCAGTTTGAAAAAAAAAACGATACAAATCCGTATCAATTCGTTTCGGTAATTCAATTTACAACAGAAGTATTGATGTTTATAAATATATACTAACGCTAAAAAATGTATTTAAATATACTTTCAAACATTTATTCAGCAGTTTGAAAAAAAACTAAACAAATCCGTATCAATCAATCCGTTTCAATTATTTGATTTACAAAAAAATATATTGATGCTTATAAAAATGTGCTAACGTTTAAAAATGTATTTGAATATATTTTAAAATATTTAATGAGCAGTTTGAAATTTGAATCGAAAATTGATCCGTTTCAATTATTCAATAAAAACGGATCGATACGGATTCATATCATATATCTGCTTTTTATACTGTTTATTTTTATTGAACCCGATCTAATACATTCGAAGTTGATTGTAACGGATTACAACGTTTTACTTGTTTCAATCCGTTTCATACCATAACTGTAAATAAAGATGTAGTGTATTGAGCACTTAAAAAGTGTAAAGTTTTTAATTGCGCGAGAACGGTTTTCTTTTTAAAGTATTCTAGGGTCGCGGTCCTCCCCGACGGTACAATGTATATACTCGTACTTGCCATCGGACAGCTACGCGCCCCTTGATAATATCAATTCCTTGATAAAAAGGATTGAAACTGATTTAAAAAAGATCAATTCGTTGCAGTTTGTTTTTGGAATTCCAGAATCCTTTAAAAATCCATGGAATATATTTTCCTATCGCAATAATAAAAATTACTACTACATATAGTAAAAATCGGTTTGAAATTAATTTATTAATGTTATAAAAACCTTTCATAAAACTTAGCTTAAAAGGTTTCTGTGGGGTTTTAGCAATATTTCATTACATATTTAAAAATTATTTGAACCTTTCGGTAAAGGTTCTAGAAATATTTTATAAATCCTTTCTGCATCATTACGAGAAACCTTTTATAAACATCTCGAGTAATATTGTGAAAGGATTATGCGCGGACATAAAAACATTTCTGCAACTTTGCACGTATGATTTCAGAAAGATATTTAGTACGGTTGTAATAATCTTTCATAAAACGTAACTCGAAAGGTTCCTGTGAGGTTTTAGCAATATTTCATGACATGTTTAAACATGATTTTAAATCAAATAAAATATTGGTAAAGGTTGTAGAAATATTTTATAAATCCTTTCTGCATCATTACGAAAAACATTTTATAAACATCACGAGTAATATTGTGAAAGGATTATGCGCGGACATACGAACATTTCAGCAATATTTTTTGTATGATTTTTACGAGGTTACAAACCTTTCATGAAACCTCGCAGAAACCTTGCAGGAATATTTCGTGCTATGTGGGATATACCTCAGGCGCGTTAATTTATTAATATTATTATTTATTACCAGAAAATATAATTACATAGAAGTTATAATATTAATAACAATTCACGCAATTATCCACAGAGGTAAACAGAGTTACCTGTTTGTAGGTCCGGTACAAAAAAAACTTAAAAAACTATCTTAATACTAAATATATATTTTTGTGTATAATAAAATAAACGTAGCAAAGTAACAAAAACAAATGTGTGAAACAACATTGATAGATTCTTATTTCAACTACTAATGATAAATTTTGTATTCTACATTAAAACGCTTATTATAGTGATAATTCCCTACATCATAGCTATATTAATACTTATTGTTAGTTGTGTTAGGTAATGTACCTTGGGTCTTGGTAGCGGGGTGCTACCAGACCAAGATTTGTAACCATTTATTGCACACGATTTTCTCATTTACCAATATCTAATTAACATTTGTCTCGCTGTTGTGAAGGTTTCGGTAGATGCATTTATCGTTCTAGCAAAAATTATTCTTTCGAATTTGCTTAATCTAGTTGGACATGTAAGTCCAACTGCGCACGTCACTCCTTAATGTGGAAACATCTGCTTGTGTTGATTTTATGAGTCGCAATTGCAAGGTGAAGTGATGACTATGTCGTCGAGAACTATTAGGTCCTTATGCTGTGGTTGTTGTTTTAGAGGGTACATTGAGTTGATAAAAGTCTGCTTACCTTTCACTCCTCTATCAAAGTATAGGTATGCTTTGTTTGAACCTAAGTAGATTAGATCACCATATGTCATGCGGTAGTCATCTTGATGTTATTATTTTCAGCCATTGTATCTATATCATCAAAAACTGTTTCTATAGGTTTATATTTAATATTGTTGTTATGTTTTTCCTTAGTTGTATCTGTTGTTACTTTGATGAAGTGTATATGTTTTAATTTTATGCTTTTGTTCTTGATTCTATAGTCGCAAAATGTGTCGCCTTCTTGCAAAATTGAAATGCGGCATTCCGTATTTATGACGTGTCGTAGTCTCCTCATTAGTTGTGATCCAATTGGTGTTGTTGACTTCATCTATTAATCTTGACTTGTTAATGATCTGCTTTGCAATATTAGTGATTATATCTATTGTTTCTTTTTGGGTGGTATAATTCAGTATTTTAGTCCAAATGTAGGTAGATATACGGGGGTGAGAGTGTTTGTAATTTAGTTTGCTTTGTCCTTTCGCACATATGTATTTACGAGCAATTATTCGCAATTTTTCGGTAAGTACGTCCTCATGGACTTCCAATGTAGGACATTCGTTCCTGTAATTGCTGATTTGGTGTATGTGGAAATCATTTGAAAATTACTTTTTATCAACAGTAAATAGTATATTTTTTTCCAAATTTTGACAATCTATTTTGTATGCCATTCTTCTTTATATTATAATTGTCGCAATCCAATCTCTTATCATTTTTTTCAAATTTTTTGTTTGTATATTCTTTAAGGTATTTGGTAGTGTATTTAAAAGTTTTATCGCCATGATATAACTATTCTTATTACTAATTGTTTTGTAGTATTTCTGAATCTGAATTTTTTGTATCTTGTTACACTGTCCGAGTTAGAGTATATTGATTTTAGTTTGTTCTAATGGTGTCATAAAGCTTCTTTAGCAAATAATTGAGTAATGTTGAGTGGGTTTTTGTTAGTTATGAAGCGGTTTTTGTTGATAATTCTCAATATTCTCTTCTGTAGATTTACAATTGGATTTAAGGCACCTGCGTAGGCTCACCTCATGCAATGATGCCGTACCCAACAATGCTGTTAAAAAGTGCATAATAAATTAGTCTTAATGTCTCTGTATTCATGATTTTAGCCAGTTTATAAAAAACGGAAACAAGGTATTTGGTCTTACTATATAGGTAATTTATATGTCTATCCCAGTTCATGTTATAATCGAAAATGATTCCTAGATATTTACAGTTATCCGTTCTTTTTAATATTTTGTTATCTAGTTTTACCTCAAAGTTAGTCGGGACACTATCTTGATAATTACCAAAGGTCATATATGTAGATTTCTCGAGATTTAGTGAGAGTTTGTTTAAGACGAACCAGCTCGATATATTTTTTATTGCTTCGTTTATTTTATGTTCAACGTTTTTCCAAGTATTATCTTCAATTATTATGACAGTATCATCAGCATATGAAATTATGTTTTCCTTTAGCATATCGTTGATGTATAATATGAAAAGAAGTGGCCCGAGGATAGTACCCTGTGGTACTCCCGTATTTACAATCATTGATTCACTTAGTGTATTAATTAATTTTAACTCTTTGTTGTCTGTTGGATAAGTAGTTTAATATTAATTTATAGGCGTAACATCTTATGTAATATTGATATAGTTTTTGTAGTAGGATGTTATGATTAACTGTGTCGAAGGCTTTCGCAAGATCCAGGAAGGGTATAGCCATTGGCCTGCTTCTATCTAGATTTTTGTATATGGTATTTGTAATGTTTTGCAATGGGTCTTTAGTTCCCTTATTTTTAACAAATCCATACTGATTTTGTGAGATGATATTACTTTGGATATTAGTTTTGGTATCCGATGAAAACTTTGCTCTTGTTGTCTTTGATATGCTTGTAGATTTCTGCTGACACTTCAATTAAGATACTGGTTAGCTTGCTTTTGGGGTTAACGAACTTATGTATCACTTGAAATTTTGATTTAATATTCTTGAAATTCCTTTCATTGATGTCGGCTTCTAATGCTTATTCATCCATGTTTTTAGAGTTATCTAGTCCCACAATTTTCATTTTTGGTTTTTGAATTTCTTCTTTTTCTATTTTGCAAAAGGAATTTATTTTTTGTTTAAGTATCTTCTTAGCTTCGAATACGCTACCTTCATTCATGCAGTCGATTTGAACTTCAGTATCATTTTTAAATATTATTTTTTTGGTTTGCACAGTTTTCTTTTTTGTTAGATAGTGTGTTACAAACTTTTTCAGGTCGTTCTTGTCTTCTGGATTTTTCTTTTTTATAATTAATTTAGGAATCTTTTTTGGTTTTATGTTAGTTGGATTTAATATTTGGGAGTATGTTGGCTTTATTACGTTTTGTTCCGATTTTGTTTTAATCACTATATCACTTAATAGCTTATTTTTGTCTTTTAGTTCAGTTACTAGCTACTATCTTGTTTAGTTTCACTTGATACATCCATATTTGTGTAATATGTGTTATTTGCTATTTCGGTTAAGTAATCATCCTTTATTTTGTCCACTTGTTTAAGTTTTAATTGAGCTATTCTGCATTTAGCAGTAGAGTTCAGTGCCACCTCATCTTTATTAGAGGTTAACTTCAAGTCTTGATGTGCAGGACAGATTACTATTACATTACTTATCCATTTTACGTTTTTTAATTTTTTGAAGTCACTTTGATGGTAAACACTTTCACAAATTAAACACACAACCATTGTTACTTTAGTTTGTGGAAGCCATCTATAGTATATATAAGAACCGGGATCTGGAGGCACTTTCTCCTCGGACGCCATATTGGAAAATGGAAATTGTTTATTTTATTGTATAGTTAAATAAATAAATTTGATACCTATAGCATCTATAAAATGCTACTTTACACAAAAACAACCTGTATGTATATTTTTTCTAAATTTATATTTCTCATTTTAAAAGCAATAAATGAAAAAACACTAGTAAAAAAAAATAGTTTAATGATGAACAAATTTTTTTAAATTATTGTAAATAAATTATATTTTATACATTTTACTTCAAAAAACATTCAATCTTTTTTATAATCTATAAAATTGATATAAAATAAAATTTTGAAAATAAAAATCACACCGAAACTAAAATAGGGGGTTCGCGAGCGGAGCGAGCAGAGGGGCGAAGCCCTACTAGTATATATATACCTTTATTATATAATTATTTTTGAGTATCCCCCAACCCAATAACTTAAAAATCATTCATTTTTACGTTATTTTTTAAAATACGAGACCCCCCCCCCCCACCTACACTACTCGCAAACACCCACAGCTCTCCCGCAGAGCCCCTTTACACCCCCGCACCCAGCACAGCTAAATAATCTAAAAGAATAGTGGAATCAGAACCTAGAGCCATATAACCACAGGAAACTTAGATTGGTTCCTGTTTTTGTATTGTATATGTTAAATGTTTTCGAAATAAAAAATTTAATTAATCCAACTTCTGATAAAATATTTTAATAATTATGATCTAAAATGCTTTGAAAATTAATAATCAATAATGACATAATAAATTTTGATTGATATGATTTAGAATGTTTGCTATATTGATGATATATTTAACATAAGCTGTACTATAATTTTTTAAGGTACTTGAAAAAAGATCATGTGTTTTGCGAAATTATTAAGTACGTTGAATAGTTAATGTAGTCTCAGATGAAATTTCATCCAAGCCTGTAAATTTTTATGTTGTTTGTACTTCACCAAATATTTTAAAAATTTTAATTCGTGAATTTAATTTCTTTAATTGATCTCTATCATATTCTCTTACCAAATAATTTAAATAACGTTCATAATTTACCTGTTCAGATTCATGTTGAACAATTGGATTATTTTATGCTCGCGAATAGTTTCTGTACATTTTGTTTTCTACTTGAACTAAAGAATTTTGAGTTGGATTCCATTCCTTCCTTCTCGACATTGCCAACTCTAAAGGGCAGCCAGACGTAGCCTACGATCTTCCTGTAGCTACCGACAGCTAGTTTAGTGCCGCGACCGTGGCTCGGCATGAGTTGCCGTCCCAGTGCGCTCGCTAGCTGCAGTCCGATCGGACCCATGCAAGTTTTTGTGCAGCAGGTCTAACTGTTTCTCTAAGCTCTGCGACGGGGTGACCGTCGAGGTAGAAGTCTCTCTCTCCTTACCATGCTACTCTATGCCGGGGCTGTACCACTCTATGAGTTGGTATTAATAAAATGGTGAATTTGTTCGTACAGGAAAGAGAGAATTAAATAGCAGTCGGATGCTCGCTGCCAGTCCCGTCAGAAGAAAGAAGGAAGGAGATGGCAGTCGAATACTTGTATTACCCGTCGAAGAGAAAAAGAGATTAGATTTAATTGTTTTTTATTGCTGTACATTGTATTGTACATATACAAATTATAGTATATTATAAAAAGAATACAAATTTTGTGTAAGGGTGCTAGTGCGTGTGAAAAGTGTGAAATGGAATGAGGTGAAATGAGATGAGAGTGAATGTGTGTATATTTGAGTGATGTTTATGCATTTTCCAGATTAAAGAATAATTTTTAGCTGATATTTTAAAGTGTGATATGGATAGTGTATTGCGAAGTTGAGATGGAAGGCCATTCCAGAGGTAGGAGGTGCTGATCAAAAATGAATTTTTCAACGTCTCCGTCTTGAAGGACGAGATGTCCAGTAGAGTCACCAAACCCCTCACAGGCCTGAGCGTGAAGTGGTAATCAAAATAGGTTAATAGATAAGTAGGTATTAAGGTGTTGAAAATTTTTCTTAGAAAACAAGCCATAAAGTATTTCCTATGTCCGGGGGTGGTAAGCCATTGCAGCTCACGCCTGTAAGGGGAGATGTGCTCGTCCCTCCTTACACTGTAGATATAACGGATCCCCGTGTTGACAAGCCTCTGAAGTTTTAAGTTAAGTTCCTGAGTCAGGTCGCAGTAAGCAAGTGAGCAATAGTCAATGAGGGGAAACACTAAAGAGAGAGAGAGAGTAGCAGACTAATCTGCGCTATACAGCGTGGTCTCTGGCCAACGCTACTACTACTACTCTCGCAGGCCCACACGCATACACTACACGCAAGAGGCCAGCGTAGCACCGAACCATCGAGAGAGAAGAAGAGTTCAAACTCTCGCTCGCGGCACACTGATAAGCAGAGTGTATGTGTGCGTGAGAATCACTGTATGAATGTGTAGATAATTTAGTCAGAATAAGATAATGTATTAGAAATGTAAAAGTACGTACTGAATGAAGGAGTGATATTGACTCGCGAGAGTATGTTTCCGAGCAAAATGTTCTGCCAGAAAACTTATAATATAATAACAAATTAACGAAGTATATATAGCGCATGCGCGCAATTGTATGCTAGACCTCGTGTAGAATTTTGCCGAGGTAACGGGGAGACTTGTGTAAGAGGCGTCGGAGAAACTAGTCGAGAGTACCACAGAATACATTATAGGTTTTCGAATCGCTGCCTAGCTAGACCCCTCGGTTGTGCCGTTTCTAAGGTAATCACCTTTGGTCGCATCGCATTTACAGTGAACGAGACATCATCAGAACGAGAGTAAGAGCTGACTTCATTGAAAGAATTAAGGTAGAAAGTGAAATATCTGTACGCCGGTTTTTATATCTGATTGCCGAATATCAGAATGACGCATGTTGAAGTCAGTATATTTAACCGTCAGGAGATTAGTTTTGTCGAGAGGGTATACTGTACACCCGACGTGAATATATTCTGTTCAGTAAGTGACGATCGTGACGGTCAGAACTGCCAGAAGCCGAGCAGGCGAATTTTCATGTTTATGATGCAATGTTGTCCAGGCGATTAAAACTTGGAACGCTGAACCGGAAAAGGCGCGAATCTGTTTAAAAATTTGAAAAGATTAGAAAGTTGAACAGTGACAGAATTTTTATGACAACTACAACTAAGAAAATCCGAGAAGATAAAACAACAGGTATCCTGGTTGTCCCACGCTGGATTACACAACCATGGTATCCAGTATTTGTACACATGCTACAGGGAGATCTAATCTTTTTCAAACCATCTAATCAATTACTATTATCTCCTTGCAGGACTGTGACACACCCATAGAGCAATCAGATCCCTTTGATTGCAGGAATATTATCCGGGAAGTGTACAGAAAAAAGAAATTAGAAGAATCATCAATTGGCACTGTTCTAGCCTCATTAACCAAAAATACGTACAAACAATACAACGCTGCGATAAAAAAGTGATGTACATATTGTAATACAAAAAAGTTAGATATTTATAATGTAGAAACTAAGACAGTAATGAATTTTTTGACTGAACAATTTGTCAAAGGCGCTCAATACGGTACACTCAACTCGACACGAGCAGCATTGTCCCTAATATGTAACAACGATCTCTCAAAAAACGCGGAAATAAGTCGTTTTTTTAAAGGTATTTTCAAACTCAGACCCGCATTCCCAAAATATAATAGTACCTGGGACGTAAATATTGTCTTCAAAGAACTTGAAACGTGGTCTCCCTTAGAATCATTAACGTTAGAAAAACTAACATTAAAACTAACTGTATTGCTTGCTTTAAGCATTGGATATAGAGTACAAAATTTATCATTAATTAAACTAAAAGGAATAAAGATCAGAAATAGGGACGGACGGCGAGTCGAGACAACCGCCACCAAGAGTCGCGTTCAGCGACGCGACAAATTTTGGAGGTTCCAGGGACCTCCAAAAGGTCTGAGTCGTCTGATAGATCCGACTGCTTTGATTCCAACTCGAAAGAAACTCTCTTCTCTGACTTTTCTATTTTTAAGGGCTCCATTTTACACTTCTCTTCAACTGCTGTCTTCTCGTTCTCTACTCTACAGGCAACTCTCTGCTTGATTTTATCGATGCATTCTCGGGAATAAAGGGTGCCTTGTTTTAGGGTCAGGCCTCTAATCTTCGATGCGTTCTTGTCTACGAAGGATTGCCTCCTGTTGTACTTCACTCTCTCATCCAACAACGACTCATCTGAATCACTACTTAAATCCAGTGTTAGCGGCGTAAATTTGTTCCACTCGTTTTGAGTTTCGAATTGTCTGGAATGCATATTGCTCTGGAGTTTGTTTCTCCACAGGTAAGATACGTTGTTCTCTTCGTTTCTCGATGAGTTTCGAACTGCTTCACTGGCTGCTACTCCGTTCTCCTCTCTCATCTCTGTGCTGTTATTTTGCCAACAGGTTATGTTAGCGTTTAGCAGCAGCTTTTCTTTCTCTTCTCTCATATCTAGTGGTCCTTAACCACTACCTCCCGCTCCCAAAACTTCATCTACCACTGATAACGGAGTTATAGGGTTAGAAGTTTTCACGAGTCCGTCTGAGGCCGTCAATGCAGTGTCGCGGGTGGCATGGGCCCCATGGATGCCCTCGCGTTGCCATTTCCCCACATGGCTCGGATTGGAGCACAGTTTCCACAATTCTGGAAAGTTACGCCGAGTTGGCCACAGGCTTGACATTGGACCTGGCTTTGGCTGCGATTTGTGCAAACTGGTGATTTATGGCCTTTTTGTCGGCATGTATAGCACTCTACCATTGGACAGACTGATGCTCTATGACCAACTTGCTGACAGTGATAGCAGGCTCCCACAAATTGTGTAGAACCTTTTCTATTGTAATTTTTGCTTTGCGGCTGTTGTGTCTGTATTTGCGGCTGCGTATTATCTGGCTCCCATACTTGTGGCCCACTTTTAGTTTGCTTGTAGTTACTAGTCGAGTTGTTGTGCACCGGTTGATCTGTGATCGTGGCTAAGGCTACGACTGGCTAATTCTGCTGTTGCTTCTGTTTCCTGTTTTTATTGTTTTGTTGCTTTGCTGGTTAGGATTTGCGTCGGTAACTCCAGCTGCTTGCTCGACTTCTTCGGTGGCTGCTTCTTTCGCTTTTGAAGCTGGTGTCCATGCTGCGGCTGGGAATAGGCTTTTCTCAATCGTTGGTGGTGGGGTATACATCGCGTCCTTTTCCATTTCCTCTTCTAACGTCCGGCAGTACTTCTTAACGTCTTCATAAGATTCTATCTTCTTCCTTCTTATAGCTTTACGGTATTCCGGCCGTAATCTCTTCGTCAATAATGTTAGTTGTTCTTTCAATCTCATTGGTCTCTTTAGGTGAGCTGCGATATACTTAAAATTCATAATGTATGTGGCTATCTTTTCCCCTTTTCCTCGGCCTTTTTGAAAGTCTTTTCTGTTCTGAACTACATGCTAGCTTTTTTTGATAGAGTATACGGAATCATGGCTAGGATCTCTTTGCTTCTGAGATGTAAGCTCTCTTTGCACTCTTTTATCTGAGATAACTATTCCTCTGAGTCATCTCTCTAGTCTCACCGGCGAATTTGATGTTCCGTCCTTGCACAATTCGGAGTTGGTACAGATGTTTAGCTAGCTTATCTTCCTGTTCAACTCGTCGGGATGATTTCTTTTTTCGGCTTTTTATTTTCTTATTTTCTTGGCGGTCAGAGCTTGAGGAGCTATCAGAGTCGTTTTCCTGGCTGCTAAAGCTATCATCGCTGCTGGCGCTACGACTTGAGCTGTCTTTCTTAGCCTGTTTCTTTCCAGACTTTCCTCTCTTCGTTTTCTCTCGAGTTGTAGGTTGGCTCTTGGTATTGCTGGTTCTGGCAGGGATTATGCCTTGGACTCTACTCTTGGATTTTTCTTCCTCTGACACGTCACTGTCACTATCTTCGTCACTATCACCAGTACTATCAGATAATTTGCTGGTCTTTGACTGTGATGTAGGTTTCTTGGAAACTGCTCTGGCGCATCATGTTTAGGCTTCGACTGCGGCGTTTTTAGTTCTCATTTATGGGTTTGATTCGTTGCTTTTCCATCGTCTGATATCGACCTCCGCAGTGTACGACTTTTCTTGATCGCTCCCGAATTGGGTTGTATGGTGTTTCTAACTGTTTCTGCATAAGGCCAATTTCCCATGAAGTTCTGAGTCCTCGTAGTAGAGTCGAGAGCAGGGCTGGAGGTGTGGTGAGTCAATGGTAAGATTTCTGGTTGGACTCTGGTGGTTTTATCAACGAATAGTACAGGTGTAGGGTCGATTGATTTTCGGCTGGTTGTGTATCCATGGATGGCGTCGAGTACTCGTGCAGAAATAAGCTGTTATAGCTGGTTGGATACTGTAAATCGACCGCTGAGACCAGGCGTTCCATCGCCTTCGGAGGTCAGGTTCGATAAGGCTTGTATCTGTCTCACGGACGAGTTGACGATTTCGACACAGAAGCTCTTATTGACGTAGATTTATTAAAATATGTTAAAATTTAAAAAATTCCATATTTCCGTGGTGTTCTTATGAGAAATTTACCACCAAAAAATGGACCTCGTTATTATGAATCAGCAGTAGTCATCTTGACGATGATAACGGACCTCGTATACACTAGGTGGCTTATAAAAAACGTGAAAAACAAGTTAATTATTTTGATAGTTTTATATCCTAGACTCGGCGATCTTCATCGGACAGTAGCATTCTGCGGTTATTTAAATATTTAAAATATGGGAGCACGGAGGGCGACGGAGATTATAAGTAAGAAATCTGGGTGCCGACAGTGCTTAGTTGTCCCCGCGATCCTGAAGAACAGCCTGAGATAACTGTCCGAGCACTCTCTTGTAACAACAAAACCCGATACGCGGACTAATAAAATGTAAGGATGTCACCCCTTTTCCGTCACGTCCTTAACTTATGAGAAAGGGTCTAAAAATATGCGATTGAAATCGATGGACAAAAAATGAATCAATTCCGAGTCTATATCTTAATCCTGCGCTTTACATTTGAAAGGGATTATATTAAGGCTAGTGCGTGTGTAATATATTAATGGCATTAAAATCGATTTAAAATGATAAAATAATATTGATTAAACTGGATTAGAATACATAAGTATTGGGATATTCACTTAATCGATTCAATGCCTATTTAAATCGGAACCAATGTATCTGTGTACACCAGATAAACGGCTTTAATGATTTTTTATATGTAAAATAACATTTGATATTATTCAATCGTACTGTATTTAACTATGCAATCGTATTTACTGATGTGTATATCGTGTTGTTGATTGATTTGAATCAACATGAATTTTTTCATGTGTCGTTTAATAAAGTCAATTGATTTTAATAAAGTTTCAATTCAAATCGATTGTAGTTAATAAATCTATTCTGTCTTCTACAAGATTGGACCTATCTTATATAGTAACGGTGAAGAAATCTTGTCACTTGCGAGTATGAACATTTGAAGCGACACCAAGCGGTTATATTAAGAAACATAGAGTCGATTAAAATCGACTAGTTTTGCAATAAATTTAATCGATTCTAATCGAAATATAAAAGTTTTTTTTAATAGGGAATTTTACAAAACTTTGATCATTAAGGTCACTTAAAATGTTATCAAAATTATTTGTAAAATAAAACTAATTTAATATCGACTAAAAAGTTGTTTCATATTCATTGAAGGAATCCCAATTAAACTGCATTAAAATAATCATCACATAAAAGTGGATAAAAATATCTTTATTTTGATATTTAGATTGCGATCGAGACCGATTCACATCGATAATTTAAAACATCGATTAAATCAGTCTAGTATTTTTAGCAGGGATTCTTTTTTTGATTATTTTAATTGATTGAAGGATAATTGAATCTAACCGTAAAGAAGTATCGAGAGTGATTAAATATTATATAAACGAATTACCTTATAAATTAATTTAAATTTATTAATAAAATTACGAACAAATCATATTAGAAAAATAATTATTATTTTTATTATACGTAATAAAGTACTATTCGGACAGATATATATATATATATATATATATATATATATATATATATATATATACTGATAAAATAACAATTAAATGATATTCCAAGAATAGTTGTTGTTTTGGTTATTAAAGTCTATTGAACTGTATTTAGAGCCATTCATAAAACTGGTATTGGGATCGATAAACTATTTAGTAATAAATGGTGATTTTCTAATCGATTAAAATATATTGACAAAAAACATTTAAAAAATATAACAAGAATAGTAATTGTTCTGGTTATTAAAGTCGACTAAAATATATTCGAAGCTATTAATAAAACTAGTATTAAGATTGATAGGTGATTTAGTAATGATTAGAGATTTTAAAATCTATCAGAATTAGTAAAAAAAAATTACAATTTCATTTGCACTAAACTAATTACTACATAAACGTCGATAAAAATATATTAAATTTAATACTTATTTTTCGTATTGAAACCGATTGCAATTAAAAACGATTTAAATCGATAGGAGTTTAATCGACCAAATTTGGCTGGTCGATTGAATGGATTTAAAACGATTAAATTCGATTATATTTTGATCGATTTCAATCGAATTCAATCGCATATTTTTAGCAGGAGGGAACTACTTGGATATTAATAAGTCGAAAATAGAAGTGAATATCAGAGAAAGAGAGGAAGATGTTATGGACATTTATCATTTATCATTTGGCGACTTCCTACACCTTGCTGGGCTGACCTAATCACGCTTCCCAAATCATAACTGAGAGGAAACTCTTACACAAGTCTTAGATTGAAAGTTCTTTAATTGATTCAACTGTTGATTTGTTTCACAATAGAATTTTGTAAAGAGTCGACGGTCAAGTACACAGAAACACAAGGCGGCGATACAAATAGAAAAATTTATAGCACGCGAACTGTAACACTGCACGAATACGTAATTTTCCGTTTGCAGTTAATGATTTAAATTCCGAATAAGTAATCAACAAGAACCGATTAGGAAACGGGCGGAGCTTCCGCACGGTCCAAGTATTTTATAACGATTGAGCGCCCCCAGGGCTTGCGCTACAGAGTTCATATATCCTCCGCTTTTTTGTAACTGTCTTCTTCCGATTTCCCGCAGGGATGAGTACTTGGCCAATGAGATGCTTAGACGTCAATGTTCTCCTCTTGTTATTTGAATTTTGCTGTAGTGTGGGCCAATCATAATTGTATTATTAGTCGATAAGAATTTCTCCTCTTCTAGTAATGCGGCTGGTCTTCTCCAAAACAATTAGATTTTTTCATGTTGGAAAGATCTGAAATGAACTAGTCTTCGCCGCAAATCTGAACCGTACTAGTCTTCGTAGCAAATCTGAACCGTACTAGTCTTTGTAGGGATCCGACGATATATTCTTAAGGTTTGTGGATGTAGTGCGAGCGTCGTACCTCTTACGAATGTGTGAGTGAATTTCCTAATCTTGTCTTCTCGATTTCTCCATTTTGCTGCTTCCTTCTATTATTGGTGTGCTAGTCATATACTAGTGTGCAAACGTCATTTTTATCGCTGCTTCGTCGTAGTGTTTAGTTGAATAAAGTCCGTTTGAAGTGCTTCCATTTTGTTGTTGACGGATTTGGATTCGGGTTCGGATTCTGATTCGGATCGTGAATGCTCTGCGCGTTTGAAAATTTTACATCGTGGTTATTATGTTCGCGGATTAAGTTATATTCGCAAGTGTCTCGATGTTCAATTAACATTAATAAAATCTTATTGTTTTTTCTAAATTTAATTATATTTTTGAGTTTGAATAATTTTTTCTGGTTTTCGTCTTTGTTTTTTTATTTAAATTGTTTGTTTGTTTCTATTTGTTTATGTTTTTCATAAAGTAATTTTTGGTGCTAATAGTTAGCATCTCACAATAGTTTTGGTGATTTACAACCACCACCAGAACTTATAAATTATTTGTAAATCAGGTGTTGCATCATTTTTAAATCTGCAGTTTGCTAGGTACGATCATGGAGGATTCCTTAATGCTCAGTCTATCAGAAAAGTCATTCATTCTAGAAGTACAATATTTTCACCTATAGAATTACCATCTAGCAAAAACTATGTTCTCGGGCTAGTTAAACTCCTGACTTTTAACTCTATTCCTAATATTGATATTGGTTGTAATACGTTTTGCGTAGGAAGACTAATATTTACATTAGTGACAGTAGCTGGGAAATTGAAGATATTGAGCGCACTTTACAAGAAACACTTGCACCTGAAGGAATATCATTATTTTTAAAACCTAATAATAGTACAGTCAGATCTACTATCAAGTGTAGTCACGAAGTTGATTTACTAAGCGTATTTTAACTGCAAACACAACTCATAAATCTGATTTATCTGTAGCAATTCTGAAGGTCAACGTCTTAAGAGTTAAGTGCAACATCATGTCAGGAACTTATATAAACAATCAAAAAGTTCATACAATACATGAGTTTTTTCCAGCTGTTTTTCCTGGTTATAAAATTACTGAAGTTTTTACGTCAGTAATTTATTTACCTGTAGCTGTTAAGATCATTGACAATATACAGTTGCGTAGTAGATCAAGACGGTGATTTGGTAAATTTTCACAGGGAAATTACAACTATCAGACTACATATAAAATCTATATTATAAAATATGAACATACTTTATAATAATAATAAAAAAAGTAGGGATTATATTAAGAGCGCACCATGCCACCAACAGCTCAATGGAAGGAGTCCGCAGAAGGCGTTAACAATAGAAAATATACAATTTAAAAAAAATCTTGGTCTAAGAGTAAAGTTACGTGGAAAAAAATAACTTGTAAAATATTTTGCTGTTTCAAAATACAATATAGGAAGCATTAAGTATACACTCACTAGTAGTATTTGACGAATCAGTAGCACATTATGATATAAACGCTGAAATACACATCTCCATACAGCATCAAGACCTTTGCGTTCTACCTTCTTGCAGTTTGTTACATATAATTAATCAATAACAAAAGTATCAGGGGGAATGCTTACAAATACAAAGTAAGTCAACAATGCTATTTGTGATTTGTTTGAGAAAATACGTTATGAAATGAACGGGATCGGATTTGATAAACGTAAAAATGTTGGCTTAACAACACTCATGAAAAATTTTATATCGCTTAGTGATAGTAAGAGTTTGTTGTATGAAAACATTCAGGATGGATAGATATCGAAGAAAAAATGGTATTGATACGTCAAAATAACCATTAGCATCTGTTAATGATTTTTTTTTTCTTAAAAGAGTATCGAGATCGATTAAATATTTTATAAACATATTACCTTATAAATCAAGTCAAATTTATTGATAAAATCACGAACAAATCATATTAGAAAAACAATTATTATTTTTATTATTTAAATCAATTGAAGTACTATTAAAACCAATCTTTAAAAAATAAAGATTAGGGTCGATTTAATATTATATAACGGGGTGAAGCTTTCAGCAGCAGTCGCACAGACGTTAGTTGCGTGCAATGCAATTGTTGTTCACGGGAATCAATTCGAAATAATCGAGACAAGGTCTCGTTTCCTCGGGATGTACTCGAGGCTCGCAGTGGACCGGCCAAGGTCAAATATGGCTAGCTGCAGTTAGCATGCCCGCGGAGGCGGCGGGAAACGTAGTTTAGAGAAGACGGGAAGCGGGTCCGCAGAAATGACTCCGAACTCAGACGTTAGATTTAGAAAGAAAGGAATGTATTGTCTGCACTCAAAATAAGATACAGGAGCACACGCGCGGGTGTGCGAGACGCAGGTGAACGACGTAGCTAGAGATCGGGAGAGAGCTAGTGAGAGAGAGAGAGAGAGAGAGAGAGCGAGAGAGAGAGAGAGAGAGAGAGAGAGAGAGAGAGAGAGAGAGAGAGAATCAGAGAGCTAACACTTACGGTTGGCGGTTCTCGCTCGCTCTCGGGTATGCTCGAGCCCAGGACGTTTCCTTCGCAGGCGAGTTGGCGTAGTGGCAGGTCGGACGGAGTCGAGGCGAGGACGCACGAAGAAGCCTCAGACGTATATACGTATTACAATTAAAAATTAAAAGTATGATTATTATTGTGATTATTTTAATCGATTAAAGTAACATTAGAAGCTAATCCTTGAAAGATAGATTGGGATGGATTTAATATTTTACTAATAAAGTACCATTCGAACAGATTTATATATACTGGTAAAATTATAATTAAATGATACTGCAAATAGTATTCGTTTTGGTTATTAAAGTCAATTATATATTCAAAGCTATTTAGTAATAATTACAATTTTTAAATCGATTAAAATTAGTAAAAAGATTACCATTTAACAGCACTAAAATAATTACTACATAAACATTGAAGTAGTAGGGGCTTCTGGGCCACCAAATACCGACACATGGTAACTCATATCAGTAGATCCCTGTTTTACCGACAGTGTATTTCATATCATGCTGTCAGTGGTGATGCCCCCATAAACCGGTGTTGTCGACGGTGGCGCCCCCCGTTCCCCCCCCCCCCCCCCAAAGCTCAGAGGTAATTTACTTTATCAACCTGGAATGGATAATTTGGTATAAGATTTGCAGGATTAAAAGTTGAGATAAACTAGTGTTGCCGACGTTGGCGCCTCAAACCAGTGTTGTCGACGGTGGCGCCCCCGTTACCGACCCCCTCCATAGCTCAGAGTGAGCATCAGTAATTTGCTTTATCGACCTGGGATGCGATGCATAATTTGGAATAGGATTTGTAGGATTAAAGGTTAAGATTAATAAATACATCAAAATATTCATTTTTATTTTACTTTATTCATAAAAAGATAGGCACATAAAACATTATTTGTAAAGACATGTATATTATAAAATCTTTAAGAACTTCTTATAACCTTGATTTTCTGGCATGGACTTCGTATTAGTGGAATATTTTTCAAAAGTATTTTTTAACCGTTCAAATTTATTAACAGGAGTAGAACAAGGTTCTCCACGATATGTATTACATTGTTTATCATCTTGCACTCTTCTAGCGCTTTTATCTTCGTTGAGAGGTATGTACGGAGTGCTATTTCGTTTCATTTTTTACATCTATCCTGACTGATGGTTTTAGATAATACTGATTCGAATGTTTGTTCCTGCAAGCTTTATATAGTTTCAAACAAGTTTCTTAATATCACCACTTATAGGATTACACTTGACAATGCGATCATATAGAATTAGACAATACGCTGTAGTGTCCATGGGTATATTACGCTTACATTCAAATTCAAGACGTACGTCTACAGCTGCCTGTTTGAGTGACTCATTTTGTTTTGAGCAGCAGTTAATGAATTCTTCTTTGCTTAAAAGGGGAGCTATTACAATTCTATCAGAATAATACGCATTCTGAAAATTAGCATACATGTCGTAAAGCATAGTAAACTGATTGTTTAAAATATCAAGATTCAGATTTCCATATGGATAGCTCTGAGAGTTGAGGAAAATTTTGACATTACTAATATTACAATGATCAAAATGACTAGCATTTTGTCTTCGTACACCTTTCCTCCCTGTTTGAAAACCGAGAATGATAAAACGTGGTTTTTCCAGATGATTCGAGGTTTTTACAGTCCATACATGTTGCGTGGTTGTTGGAAGTACTGGATACTCATACAACTCCCATGAACGAAAACTCATCGAAATCGGTATATCTTTTTGAATATAGTTAAATAGTTGTATTTTTCGTCGGTCTGACAGCATGAGATAGGGCATAAGCCACTCTATACGATTGATCTCGATTTTGAATTCTTCACATGTCGGTCTCCCGTCCACCATTAAAGCCTCTTGCAAAACAGCATTCAAATCATTTCTCGATCTTGTGAGAATAAGTTCATGCTTAACGTTTACAACGATTTTACGATAATCTTCAGCGAAACCAAAAATCATTGATAGAGGAACTGTCACATCAAAGTTTCCATTATTATCAGCTATATTTCCCACGTCAGTAATAGGTGTCCAGCCAGAATTTTCAAGATATTTTAATTGACTAGGTGAGAAAGATGTGTAACCTTTCATTAGGGTTGTAGCAGCAACGTTGTTACATCGATCAATCTCTATGGCATTCATCTCATATCAAATTTCTTCAAAGAGGTGACTAATAGCATTGTTCACAAAAAGGGTGTGTTGTACTGCTTGTCCATCCTATCTAGTAATCTTTCCACAAGTATGTAGAGAACTTTTTGATGGTAGAACACATAAATCTTGATGCTGTATAGCTATCCGAATTTCATCACTATTATTAAATTCAAGTGAGGTATAGGGTTGATGTGCATGAACCTCATAATGCGAGACCGATTCATCAAAGATAACGTTAAGAACTGATTCCATTTTTCTGAGGCACACAGCAACAACAGATAAACGTACAAGTTATTTTTTCAGTATTTTTCTCGCTTCAGGTCCCGTTCTTCCTCCACCACGCACTTTGAGACCGAGACTTCGTAGAAACTGACTGTTCTGACTTGTTAATCGTTTGATCTGTCTTTTTGATCTGTCTTTCGTCTGACGACATACTGAGCTATTAGTATAGCTTTTGTCAGCATTAAAAACAATATCCATTTCAATGGCTTTTTAAATGTAGACGAATTGTAATAATTTCACCTCGGAGATTAATCAAATCACCATCTTGATCTACTATGCGTAGTTGTAGGTGATCGATCACTTTCACACATATTGGCAAGGAAATTATTTCTTAGGCACTTCGATTATCTTGTAGCCTGACGGAACTGCTGGGAAAAATTCATGTATTGTATGAACTTTCTGCTGATTTATGTATGCTCCAGTTTTCATCGACGTTCGGTATAGAATTAAAAGTTAGCAGCTCAACAAGTCCAAGACTGTATTGCTTATCCAAATCCAGTTCTATTGGAGGAAAATAGTGCGTCTCAAGGATTGAGGTGCCGGAAAGGCTGAGAGTCATTGATTCAACAATCATCTTGAGTAGACTAATTCAAATCATTCATGTAGATTTCTTGTTATATAGACAATAATTATCTTTACGATTGAGCTAATTGCAGAGAAATTTCAGACAGAGATGACCACAGATGAAAGTTGAAAATTCCTGATACCTCTGATAATTGTACTTAACTTCAGATACTTTCCAGTAATTCATAAGATCTCGCGGTGGTTGTAAATCACCGAAACTATCAAAGTATGTAACCTCATTACCAATTTTTCGATAAGCTACCCAATGCGTGCCAGGTCCACTTGCATCATCCAGATTAATGACTGCCGATTCTCTGGCTCGACAATCGTTTGAAGGCAGAGCATTTCTCATAAAAACTCCTCGAAAATTTGGTATATTCATTAGGTTTACATATTTGAGCAAATCGTAGTCGATAAGTGCACGTTTAGGCAATCTTATTTCATCGAAGTTCTTTTTTTCTTCCTTTACACTTTTTGTTCTTCTTCTTCTTCAGAAAGATGCCGAAACCTTTACGATGAGGTTTTAGAAACAGTTCTTTACCGAGTGCCAACATTTCAATTTTTTCATTATGTCTTTTTTGCTCTTCCATTTGTTTCTTAGCAGCACTTGCTTTATTTATTACTTTAGCGATTCCTGCAGCTCCTCCTGCAAGTGAGCCTACTGCACTGAGACCAGCAAAAAGTGGGATAAGTGCTGGAAGAAAGCCACCTACTTTGTTGGGAACAGGCAATATGCGTGAAACATTAACTTTACTTTTTCCACCAACATTTTTCACATGTTATCGAGCCATCTTTAGTGCTGACTTTATCATAGAGCGAGAATCGTTGCCAGGAATGATAGGTTTTCCCATTGACTTGATCAATTTTTTCAGTGTAATCTTTTTCTTTGAAATCGTTTTCTTAAGTTTATTAGATCTACGCCTGCCACCTCCTCTTATTCCTCCTCTTCCAACACCCAAACCAAGCTTTGATTTTAACTTCATGGTATTTGCTATAGCGAAAGCTGTCGCTTATTCTTTCAAATCAGCGTCTCTAGATTTCACTCTCTGCCACGCCTTCTCTGCTAAAATCTGATCAGCAACGTTTCTCTCTTGAATGTTATCAGGATTTTTTGAGTATGCAATATCGTGTTCCTTACAAGCAGCGTCTAGAGGATTTATTCCTGAATCACCACGAGCTAAACGTTTAGCAAGTTTAGTACCTGGACCACAGTACTGATAACCAGGCACATGAAGTTCAATGGGTAATTTGTTAATCAATGTATTCACTAAACCTGTACCTTTTTTTCTGATGCATGATGCTAGCTCTTAACAAGCTCATGCGAGACTGACTAAGGGTACTATAAATGCTTATATTTATAATATATCGAGTCAGTCGTGATATGAAATTTTAAGAAGCATGATGGATCTTAAGAAGCAGGCAGCAAAGTTGCCAGTGGTTAATTTCGATCTTTTGACCCAGCAGCAGCAAAAAAAAAAAAAAAAAAAAAAACAACACAATCGTCATGGAAAATTGCTACCTAACAGTATAAGAGCAGTATTTTGTGGTCCGTCTAATTGTGGTAAAACGAACGCACTCTTATCCCTAATCATTCATCCTAATGGTTTGAGATTTGAATATATTTATGTATATTCGAAATCTTTGAATGAGCCTAAATATAAATTTTTGGAACAACTTGTTGAGCCTCTAGAAGGTATTAAATACTTATCGTTCGGTGAACATGATCTCGTCGTATCACCTAATGAAGCTCAACCCAACTCAATTTTTATCTTTGATGATATTGCCTGTGAGAAGCAGAATAATGTCAAAGCTTTTTACTGCATGGGCAGGCATAAAAGCGTGGATTGCTTTTACTTGTGTCAGTCGTATGCGCAAGTACCGAAACATTTAGTGCGTGACAACGTCAACTTGTTGGTAATTTTTGGGCAAGATGATATGAACTTAAAACATGTTTATAACGATCATGTTGATACAGATATGACATATCAACGCTTCAAAGATATTTGTTCAATGTGTTGGAATAATAGCAATCATAGTTTTCTCGTTATAGACAAAAACAGTGATATCAATGATGGTCGCTACAGAAAAGGCTTTGATCAGTTTGTAATAAATATACAGAATACTGAATAAATTTAGCATTTGATTATGAGACTCTAAACTATCAAGATGTCTGATTTTGATCAATAAACTGTAGTTCTACGCGAAGTTGAGAAAGCTCCTAGAGCTTTGAAAAGAAAGTACGATTTGGTAAAGTCACGTAAATTGGAGGTGGAAAAAAATTTGGAGGAATCGTTCAAACCGCTTGTGAAACCACTGGAAAAGCTAATCGATGTAAGTGAGCATATTAAACAAGAAAAAAGTTTATCGTCAGTGGTAGTTATAAAAGAAAAACGAAAGAAGAGAAAATTAAAATTAGAGCGTATTGAAAATAATAATAAAAAAGACTATGATGATGCTGCTGATGATGATGATGATCCTGGAGAATCAGCTTTTGACTCAGCTGTGGGCGATTCAGATATTTCAGATCACGAAGAAACTGTTATTAGATGAAAAAACAGTTATGAGCGCTAATGTCGATGAAAACATTCGAGTGTTGCTTAAGGGACAAACACGAGCCTTAGATACAGTATATGGAGTGCGAAAAATGCATGATAATAAACTAATGATTGGAATTGCTCCTATTAGTTTTTACAAAGATAAAATTATCGTTAACAATAAAGTGTATGAAAAAGATCTCGGTCTTGTGAAATTGTTGTTTAAGAAATATCCTGATGACACTTTAATCACTGACAATGATAAGAAAAATTATGCTAAGATTTTAAAAGATACAAATGCAAGTGGCTTATTTCATATAAGATCGCTCATAAAAATATCCATACTGAATACCGTTATTGGGATGATCCAAATGAACTTGTAGCTCGTTTAAGATTACTTATAGCTGAAACATCTGCTGGCAATAATAACCATATCAATGAAATACAATCAATCATTGAGGAGCTTCGTGAAGCTGAAATTATTTTGTAACAACTCAGTATCGAAATGAGTATTGATGTGTTTGGACGTCAACTCGTCCTTGCAGACACATCTCGAAGACCGCCTGGACTAGGATTCAAGCAGACTAGTAATGGAAATTTTGATTTAGAGAATCGAAAACTGTGTTATGTTGGCGATGCTGTGGATGAAGATGATGATGTAAATTTAAAGTCTGTAAAAAAGTTGATTGAACAAAGAGCTGATAAATTTGAAAAAGATTTACAGGAAGTGGAGAGTTTAGTAAATGATAAAATTATAAATACTGAGACAGAATTTTCTAGAATAAATAAAACGCTTAGAGATTTGCAAGAGAAATTACAAATCTTGGATTCTGGAATAAATAAACCTGTAAATCGTAATGAAAGCAGGACTAGTGGAGGAACTTCATAAACCTGCTCGACGTAATTATCCACGTCGTTCTTTTCTCAGCAAAAATATCGATGGAACTTGGCAAGCAGATCTTGTTGAAATGATTCCATATGCCAAGCAAAATAAAGGGTTTAAGTACCTGCTCACAGTTATTAATGTATTCTTAAAGTATGCTTGGACTGTGCCAGTGAAACAAAAAACTGGAAAATATGTAACTCAAGCTATGAAATCAATACTATTGCAAAAAAGAGTACCCAAGAATTTGCAAAGAGATCGTGGAAATGAATTTTACAATAAAGATTTTGGCAAACTAATGAAAAGATATAAAATTCATCTATAATATACCTACAGTAATCTAAAGGCATCAATTTGTGAACGTTTTAATCTCACTCTGAAAAGCATGATATGGAAGTTATTTAGTCTGCGTGGTAGCTACAAATGGTTGGATATCTTACAAGATTTAACATTGCAGTATAATAATAGGAATGAAGCCTGTAGAAGTAGACAAAAGCAAAGTTAATCGTATTCTTAATCGAATTAATAGGAAAAAGTCAAACAGCTTAAATTTGTTTAAACATGCTAAATTTAAAATTGGAGATAAAGTACGTGTAAGCTGAATCAAGGAGGTTTTCAATAAGGGCTATACACCCAATTGGTCAACTGAAGTCTTTACAATAACACGAGTTTCACCTACGAAGCCCTATACTTATCATCTAAAAGATTATCAAGACAAACCAATAGCTGGAGGATTCTACGAGGAAGAACTTCTCAAGACTAAATATCCAGATGTCTATTTGATTGAGAAAGTTTTAAGAAAAAGTGGTGATAGAGTTTATGTAAAATGGTTAGGTTTTGACGATACTCACAACAGTTGGATTAATAAAAATGATATGTAAAAAAAGAAAACATTAATAAATTATAATTGATGTAAAATTTATTGTTCATTTATTTACATTTCCTTCAATTTTTTTACAAGTACTGGCAATATAATTTCATTAATTTGTAAAATTCTTCTCCTAAAACGTTCTCGATCACGTGCAACCTGCTCCCACTTGCCACATCGAGCTTCATGATACGTAAATTTTGATTTATATTTTTGAATCTCTTTTTCTTACATTTTCCATAGTCTTACCAAATACTGCATTATTCATCAACTTGAAAAAATTCTTTTTAAATTCATTTTTTGTTACTGCTCTCATACTAGTGTTCAAATCAATGTATGATTTGAGCCATGGAGACTGCTTGAATCTCAGAATTTTATGTATTTTAATGAGTCGAAGACCATTTGAGAGAGCCTGTTTTAGAGCTACATAGTGAATAACATAATTTCTTTTAGGATGAATTGTAGCTAAATGTTTCTCTTGCTTACAACCCTGAGGTTATGCATGTTCCGGACAAAACAAGTCATTATGCTCATCATGTATTTCACTAAGATAATCTAAATCTACTTCTAAAATATAACCATGAGAAGCGTCTGATGTGATGGAAAATAAATCGAAATTTTCAAAATTTTCAAGCCACTCAAATTCATCATACGGAAGACATTGTGAAAGCCCAAATCCGTATAAATTATTTGCATCTAAATAAATCAAGTATTCATTTGCTTTTTCTTTATCATACTTTTTAAGCATGTACTTACGATTAGCTGCTGCATACCTATTAGAGCACTGACTCAAACCACCTCGAATTCCTCGTTCTATAAAAAGTACCATGTCAATGTCTGTTAGCAGTTTTAATTGTACACCTGTATGTTTGAGCATAGCGACCCAGGAAAAGCCTGGAGTAGTATAATAATGAGCAGGATCTAGATTATAAACATTCATGCTCTGATCTCGAAAATTTTCGAAAACGTCTGCTAACAGCAAAACATCAGTCTTCATATAAAGATCTGAGTACTCGCCAAGTGTTTGTATATTAAATGTACTCCATACATTTTGTGCATGCTCATAATCTCGATCAGATATCGATGAGTCATTGAGAATGCTGAAAAAATCCTCTTTTTCAGGCAACTTACACTCTTCTAGTTTTTCCCACGAGCTTATATACTCATAGGGTAAAACACCTTTTCTTGTTAACAAGTTTATTTGTGTCGTACTCAGATCACTAAATTCTTTATTAACAATTGAATAGTCTTGAAGATATGATGCTAATTTTTCAAGTGATGTAGGCATAAATCTAAATGAATCTAAAAATCTTATCTTAATTTTGCTATTTTTTTATGTGCTTCGTAAACGAAATATATTTTTCTTTTGTCAGAGGTAGTAAATCAATCTGTGCTGAAAAATGGTTTGATACATCAGTAATAATAAAGTGTGCATCATAACCACTTAAATTATGAAACACAACTGGAACTATTTTTGAATCTTGATATTTTAGATTGCAGGTAGCATGTTCAGGTCCTCGATATTTTCCAGTGAGATGACAGTGATCACGCACCTTTGCATCATCATTCAACAATTTTTTACAAATATGACACGTTTTTGAATCATAATTACCTATTAATTCAAAATAGAGATAGAACTAGCATAGGTAAAGGGTTCGCATATAAATCACTTATTTGTTTTTCTATGTTTCTTAACTGCTCAGCAAACCATTTTGACGCTTCAGGTCCTCTATAAAAGGCATATTTTGATAGTGAATCGTTGTAACTACATTTCAGATAGTAACCTATACTATAAATTTCATGACTTTGTATTGGTTGCGTGTTTGTTTTTTCATCTTGACTTATTGGTTTTAAAAAACATTCACAGTCTGCATAGATTATGAAAGGTAACTTTTCATTGTGGCGATCATTTTTAAACATTATCAAACTATTTTCTTCATTAGGCAGTCTAATTCTACATTTATTTAATATTTTGCAATGCTCTTTATGCTTTATTAAGTCATCTTCTTTATAAAAAAAGTTAAACATCTATCACAAACATAGAGTTTCTTTTTTCTATTTGTCAAATTATTACTGATTATACGTGACAGACTTTTAATTTATACATAATGTGATTGAGATAAAAACTCATCACTTTCATCAACATCACCACCATCTAAATTATCATTTGTGAGTAAAAGAAGATTGATATGATTACTCTTTTTACATGATGTTAAATAGAGAGGTGTAATATCTTTGTTATCTAGACCAAACACATTTATTGATATTGCATTATTTTGCTTTTCAAATCTTGGGATACTTTTCAATGATACTGGCAACTCAATACCTTTCATATTTAAAATGTTTTCATACTGAATATAACTATTCAACCTATTAGAATGATTTCCATGTTTTACTGGATATAATGCAGATAAAATTGCCCATATAAAGCATTTGTTATCATAATTTTTAACATTTATGCATTCTTTCTTTTTCTCTATGAATGCTGGTAATGGTATATAAGAGCTACTGGCACGGATTGGATTAAATTTATTTATATTTATCTGTATGTTTTCAATAGAATGTAGAGTCCAACCAGAATCACGTTCTTGAAATTCTTCAATATCTGTGAGTAGAGGTTCAATAACATTAGACTTGAACCATTTGTTTAACAATGTTGCAGATAAAATTTCATGATTTTTCGTGTTGAAATATTTAGTCTCAATGCACTCTCCTTCTTTTTCTTCGACATTTTCATTATTCTCTACACATGTTTTTCTAAATTTACATGATAAAACAGTGTTAATTTTAAAAGCTTTATCATTTGAGTGCATCATACTTTTTATTCTTCGTGAAAATAATAGAGTCTCGTAGGAAATTAATTATATCAATATGTGTCAAATTTGCTATAACATCAGTCCTCATGTGGTTTTCAAAGGCGTTATCCATATCAATCCAACGCACGCGATCAGTGACAGTATTTTGTTTATTTACTTGTACTCCAGCACCGCTTTTTCTTCTAGTCATAATTTCAAGTCTTGCTCTCATACATTCTATTTTTCCCATTATACATATAATGCTTTGTCGTTCTTGAACGGTAAGCTTTTTATTACTCAAAACTTTACGAAATGTCTTTAATGTTAAAAGAAATTGATGGTTCCATCGTGTTACAGTGGATAAATCAACTGTACTTGTAGCAGAAAATAATAATCTTACAACCTCTTCCAAGAGCTTAACTTGCTGTAGGCATTCATTTATAATATCCTCCATTTTCACAGTTGATATCTATTAATAAAATAAGCAAAATATCGTTTCATTTATATATTCTAATGCGGATATTAGTGATTGATATTGTAAAGTAAATAAGATAAAAGTAGATAAAAAAGATCTATTCTTAACCAACAGATACTACTAAACGAGTGTTGGATGGTACAACAGAGGTCTAATGCCCAATGTGGGAGTAGTGTGCATATGCCCACTACTTAACCACTGTCAGATCTGCGAGCAAAGCGCTAGAGAAAAAGCTACCGCGCACGTGTGTGTATGCAGTAGAGAGAGAGAGAGAGAGAGAGAGAGAGAGAGAGAGAGAGAGAGAGAGAGAGAGAGAGAGA